>JAWPHD010008953.1:0-109376 GCA_037043455.1 Cyrtodaria siliqua | reverse complement strand
TCGTCTTCTGATATATCTGCACTTCAACTTCAATATGAATACTGTACTGTACCAGCAGACGCCACAGATTTCGCCGTGCAAAGTTACATAAAAAAGTATGCTATTTTAACGTATTGCAATATTTTGTGTTGTATAGTTAATATTTATTACAGCAAATTGCGACATGAATACTTTTACTTGTTTCATAAATCGAACGTAGCTGTGTTAAATGTGACGTTCGCGTGTATATTAAGCTATGTCATTGGTTTTCGCGATTGCTCAATATTTTCCACCAAATTCAAACACTGTTGAGTGTCAGTATTTCATGAGGGTGACGCAGTATCATTAGTTGGAAAGTATTGTTACCACTGTAAAGTATGAGGGGAAAGTCAGAAGTTCAAACTCGATGCCTCTTGCAGATGAAGTAGACGACTTTTGCCTTGGAAGGTTGGTAATGATATAAAAGTGCATTTAGAATTACAAGTAGAATTTAACTTTTTTTTACCCACTTGCTTTTTTTCTGCGTCTGGGGTAGAATTTAACTTATAACTTATTTGCACTGGGTCTTAGAGTCAGTGCAAATACGTTTATTGACTCAGTGCAAATACGTTTATTGACTCAGTGCAAATAAGTTCATCTCACAAAAGTGCATTTTTAATTGCCAGCATTTAAGTTCAACTCACAAAAGTGCATTCTTACCAGCATTTTTTCTTTCAGTCAAAAGACATTTTTGCACATACATTACTTCATTTTTTATTAGATTGTGCACAGACCTAATAACATTAACATGTCTGTGTATTGTGTTGTAAAAGACAAAAAGCAACTCCTTTGAATGCTTTCATTTTTTGAATAATCTATCAATCATGCTAAATTTGTACAGAAAATATGTACTCACATTTTTTAGCGAGTGCTGAAAATTTGAACTTGCATTTTCTTAAAACAACTCACATTTTGCGAGTTTGCAAGTGCTATATTTGAGCCTTGAATGTCAGTTAGCTCCGCCTACCACACTGGATACATGTATGCACAGTTAACTCCGCCTATCAAAAAAATGAAGTTTGTTCGAAATTAAACGCTGTTTCTTTTCAACAGAAAGTTTCAATGTAAAATATTTATATTTATTTTGCAGATCTCAAGATGTTATCCAAACTGCAGTATGAGCCTAATCCTACACAAGAGGATATCTCAGGCCGACCATAAAACATTGTTGGTTTGCTGTTTCCCTTACCTACCCACGAAAAAGGGCCCTTACCCAAAACTTTTTATAGCAGTTCTTTAAGATATCTTTTTTTTTTACTACTTTTAGTATATTTTTCTTTCATTTCTAAAGGTTTTACTAGGCAACAAAAAAAATTCACCTACCTACCTACCCACTTATAAAATCCAGGGTCGGGAAACAGCAAACAAATATATTTTTAAGGATGGCCTCACTTAATCTCTGTAGGATACTGGACAGAATTGGAGTGACAGAGAAATTTAGGACACTCTACAGAAGCAATGGAACAACTAGCCACACTGATGAGTGTGGATACATGTATGTCAAAATAGTCTATTTCAGTCCATTTAATACTTTGGAAGTTTCTGTGAAGGGACAACGACACCTGGTTTGCATTCAGACTTTGACTGTGTGAAAATCAAAGAAGATTTTCCAGTCGTTGAGGAGCTTATTAGTGCAGCAGACACAGAATGTTTAATTGATAATGTTAAGGGATAGGCAAACACCCTCTGGATATCTCAAACTACAACTTTCAAAAACAATGCAGCATCATAGATTAAATGGATTATATGTGCTTGCAAAGAATGGCAAAACTGGTCACTATATAGTATTTTATTACAAACAAAAAAACAGATAGTGTATCAGAAGATGTAAATACCTTGTTAAAAAAAAAACATGGTCCTGCTGAAAACTGTGTGGGAATCTATAAATCGTAATGGTGTAGTTGCTGGTGACCTTAATTATATTCATTGCTTTTCGCAGCAATTCATGGCCAACATTTGCCACAGAATGGCTAGTAAGAAAAAGGCACCATGGCTGGCCAACATTGGAGATGATATCCAAATTTGAGAAGCAAGGCTGTCTCTGTGTACCAGTCGGACATCGCAACAGCCCTGAGAAACTAATGGTATGGCGACTTTCCCTACAAGAACGACAACTAATGAATAGCCTATTAGATGATGTTCAGTACAAATGCTATGTTCTACTGAAACTCGTCAAGAAGGACCTCATAACAGCCCAGATTGGGAAATCTCTGACATCATACCACTGCAAGACGAGTCTTTTCTTCACAATAGAAAACAACTGTGCAGACATATGGACCCAAGAGAACCTTATCCATTGTTTCTTGCAATGTATTAAGCTTTTATACAGCTGGTGTGAGATAGGATTCTTCCCTAATTATTTTATTCCTCAAGGAAATAATTATGTTTGATGGTAAGATGGGGGAAAAACTTAGGGTGCGACTAAAATATGTTCTACAAGAGATAAAATTGAACAGTTTCCAATGCCTTCAAAAAATAACATGCGACAATCTGGGGAAGATCTTGCAACTTTCGTACACAAAAAGCAATAAAGACTTTATTAGACAGATAGAAACAAACAATGATATTGCTTTAGGGAAAAGTATGTTTTTTATGTACTCATTTTGTGAAAAAACGGTTGTAAGTTGCAAAAACCTTATATTTAATGGTATCATGCAGAAGAATTCATTTTCTGGAATTGCTGGTCATTTTCACTATTTAGATTTATTAAATGAATAGGAAAGCACCCAGAAACTAGAATGTGCACAGAGTGTTATCCCATACATACATACAAGTCTAGCTTCGCATCTTGCAGCCATTTGTTGCGAGGACACAACTCTGAGAGACTGGTACATCTGTGCATCGGCAGTACATGTCGTACTCAGAATGAATTCTGACGTACTGTCCTGCCGACTGAAATATGCCACAGTGCTGTATAAGATGGAACATTACGACAGCTGTGAAATTATCAAATCTCGAGGCAAAACTGAGAGATACAGATGTGTTAGAGTTTGCCCAGGCAAAAATGAAAAGAAATTACTAAAACAATTCCTAAACTTGTTTAAACTTAAAAAAGAGGAAGTTCTGGACACAATACTGGTATAATTCTTCCACAAATATGTCAGCACGTGTGTAATATTCCTGTCCACAGAGATGGCTGTCACACCTCATGCACTCCGGTACGAGCTGTTCAGGTCAGCAGAACTTCCTAAAGGGTTGAGGGAATCGGAATGTCTTTATTTCACAGATGACTACTGGTATGACTGGGCAGTTGTGGATGCAAAGGTCTACTATTACTTTCTAAAGTTTCTTTTAAATGAGAATGACAAAGAACCATTGCATCAAGTAATCAAACTCCTGGATGATAACTGCCATGCTGGTACATTGTTGAAAATTACAGGGTACATGCATGAACGTTTTGGAGAAGAATGTACGGCTGCATTAGCATATATATTTTCATCGTATTTTTTTCAAAATTTGTTATTGCCGGCGCACACAAGAAGTGTGGATAAACGTAAAACACCAAATACACATGTGCATGATTCTGTCCAATGGTGCATCGCTGTTCTCATGTGGAAGTTATGGTCAAAATCAAAGTGCTGAAATCAAACTTGTATAGTTGGGAATCGAGGGTTTTTGCAACAAACTTGGTATAAATAAAAGAACTGTTGGTAAAGTATTTTGATAACTTGGATTGACAGGCACAGTTTATACACTGCACTTCTTAATTCTGCTTAAAATATTGCAAAACTGAGGCTCTGTTAAAATGTTGTAAAGAAGACTGAGTGGGTTTTAATAAATATTTTCCATATGTCATAATGTTATATTGAAAATCTAAAATATTCAATTTTTAGCTTGACTTTCAAATAAAAGTTTTCTGTTTTTTAAAAAAAGCATAAGAATGTTAATTTAATCGTTCATACTTTTTCAATTACTCCGGTTGAAGGTGGTATAGTGCCAAACAAATTGCCTGCAACTATCCTTCCTAAATGGGAGATACTCGGTGCTATATGGTTTTGAATTGGTTGGTTGGTTGGTTGAATGGTGTTTTATATCATTTTCAGTGGTCAAAATTAGCACTAGCCCGAAGGTGAAAAACTAGTAAATTTTTAATTTGGGCTAGTAAAAATCTAGAACTCGATATAGTCGGGCTTGTGAAAATTGTAAGTCTAAATGATTATATAATAATTCGGGCTAGTGAACAAAAATCCTTATTTCTTTGACTGTGATAGGCCACTTCTTCCTGGATAGAACCATTACGGTATACCTCCCGCCATCCGTAAGAAACGACACTTTCTCACAAGTCGAGCTCACAGCAGGATTTGAACCCTCAGTGGTGAGAGGCTAGAAGGTTTCAAATGTAGCGTCTTTACCATCCTGGGTTTTGAATTGAATGGAGTTCAATAACATGGTATTCATATCCAATTTTCAGCTCTATTAGTGTCTTGCTTTTCACCATTCCCACTATGACATAAGCTGTTAAAGGGTTGCAGTTATTTCCCTTTCTCCACTATGGCCATGCAGTTGAAAATCAATTCATGTAGTTTATAACATTTTTGGTTATTTGCAATTCATTAAATTATATAAACATGAAAATTGAATTGAATGTTGTTTAATGTCTCATTAACACATGATAGGTTATTTAGAGCTGCCCCCCCAGAGAGCCCTACTCTTACTAACAGATAGATTATTAATTCTTTAACATGCTGGGAGCATAAACTGCGGTACACGTGACAGCCCGGTTTACGTCCCCATTCGACGGACGAGGCTAAGGGGAAATTGTCTTGCCCCAGAACACAGACGAAACTCAGTGGCGCCAGTGATGCTTGAACTTGGATTCTCCGGATTCAAGTTACATTGCTATCCACTGATACACCTTAGCCCTCTAAAGTATAAAGAATATTTACACAAATACTATAAAGGATATGTTGATTCAGTCAAACCAGGCATTATTATTTGTTTACATCAGTTCATAGATTCAAAGGAATCATTTTGGTGAAAAATCTGTTTTCAGTTTATAAAAAAAAGATCATCAATTTTTACTGGGAGAATTTAGTGCATTTAATTTGGATGTTAAAAGAAGACGTACAAAGTTGGGTAAAAGTTTACCTAAATTTCAAAGGAAAATAATCACAGATTTCTGAAATAGAACGTCATCGAATCACTTCAAACACTTGTAATGATGTATTTTTTCGCATTATCATCTTTCTTTGAAGGGAATACAATGTACGACAATACAATTAAAGTTGTTTTATTGTTGGTTTGTCTGCTGTATTATTACCTTTTCAACTTGTCAGTATAATAAATTCAATAAACCTTCAGAAATATGTCTGTATGACGATACCCATCTTCGTCTGAAAGTTAACGAGATTGGTTTTTAGGCCCTCAGAATGATGTATTAAAATGATTTGAATTAATATTAGACATTTTATTGTAATCTATGGTATCAAGTAGGATTTGAGGCTAACGTTAAATTCATCTGTATATGTACTTAATTTTATAGAGACATTACTATTCAAATATTCATTCCATAATTGGGTGGATATGCATTCATACGCGACACTTGTATACTTTTGAAATATATCATCATGCATAGAGTTAATATGATAATACTATTATATGAATATGTAGTAGCTGAATTCCATTCAGCCGTAGATGTATTTACATCATGGGAATAGAATTACATGAATGTATAACAATTTCAGGGGAAGAATCGGTGAGATTTAAGGCTTTAAAGGGACACACGGTATTCTTGAAGTATTATTGAACATTAAAATTACACCTCGATCTATTAATTAGAAATTAATACATGGGTGGTGCGTTATTGTCCATCATATCGACCCGTGACCGGGCCAATATGGATATGCATTTTCGGTCCGGTCACACTAAATTTGACGTATCGGACCGCATTTATGATACGGCTCAATTCTCAAGAGCTTATTGTAGGATAATTTTGTGCATATTGCGGGCCAAAATTGCGTATATATATGATAATCTAATATATTTTTAACTTAAAATCTGCTTGCATATATAACATTTTGAAGTTTTCAATTTCTCTTCATTAGTAGTTTCATTATTCTACATATAGGGTTAAATAACTATTGGTGCAATATTAATTGTAATATGCAAAAACAATTGTTTCAAACTATTCAAATAATTGCAAATAGTGAATTGCAAATATGCGAGTTACTATGCATAGAAATACTAACCTGACAACACATTGCAGTGTGTCCCTTTAAAATAGTATGTACATGTATCATCTTTATTGCATATGCAGACTTCTGACCAGCATGGGATTGGTCACTACTTAAAATGCCAGACAGGTATATCTAAGGAACTTTGTTTCACTACATTCGGACTGGGGTCAGGCCTATTGTACTAGGTATTTCAGTGCTGTATACTTTAGATTGGAAACATCAAGTTAGACGGGACACAGGGCAAATTTGACTTGAAAGTGAGCTATTGTGACCGCTTTTTGCCCATCTGTCATCGTCGTTTGTTTGTTAACTTTATTTAACGACTTCTCCTCATAAAAAACATGGACAATTTGATCAAGCTTACAATATGACCAAACTTCACAATCCTTACACAATGGCTTTCAATTTGTTAGAATTACAAGATGCCTGCCAATAACGTAAATGGTCAAAACCTTAAAAAAAATTATTCTCAAGAATCAACGGTACAGGTTACATTTTGACAGATTTTCTTTATTAAAGATCTCCAATCCTTATGCTATGGTCACAAAGATCGGCCGGTATCCGGGGATAGGGGGTAATCGGGAGTACACCGCTGGTTTTGGCCATTTTTCCGACATCGGACAACACCGGTCCAAAAATTGTCACACATCATTTACATAAATGGCACCGTCCGGAGGCCGTCCGAAGACCGTCTGGTAATCGTACGGCGTCTGTTTCCAAAGAGAAATTTTTTAGGGGCCGGCGAGGCAGTGAATACCAACCGAACATCTAATACTAATCGGCCGATTATCCTATGATGTCCGGGCGATAACCGGCCTATTCACCGGACATCGTACGAATATCGCCCGAGTATCCTACGGACAACGAACGATGCTTGTACCAGGCCCGGCCGAATGTCGGGCGGTGTGATGGCCAATGGCTACGTCTTCGGTCAAGAGGTATATAATGGCCGCCCTACCTGGCATGGTAAAAACGTTACGATGGCTGCACCAAGAAGACTACGACTGGCGATGCTGGAACAGGAATTGGCGCAAGCAAGACTTCAACACAACATGATACTGGCGGCGCTGTTAGCCGAGGCCGAGAGGGAGCGACAGAGGGCCCCGAGGAGAAGACGGAGGTGGTGGGTCCGCGACTGGATCCTGCGTAGACCGCTGTTTGGCCAGTACGAGACGTTGATGCGGGAGCTCGAGAAAGAACACAACAGCGACTTCAAGTCATACCTACGTGTGCAGCCGGCACTTTGGCACAAGCTCCTCGACAGAGTGGGGCCCCGCATTACCAAGAGCCAAAAGTAATTATACTGTGAAATTGTGAAATTCTTGTGACTTGTACCTATTTTTGCAAACGTGCTTTAAAAAATATTTTATTATGCATGATTTTAATTATATTTTACCACCTTCTTGTGTTGCAGGTGCTGAGCCCCTTTGGAGCCTGGCCTCAAGCTCGCCATCACACTGAGATACCTTGCCACGGGAGCCAGCTACCGAGACTTGGCGTTCGCGTTCCGCGTCGCCCACAACACCATATCGCTCTTAATCCCTGAGGTGTGCCAGGCGATCTTTGAAGAGTACCAGGCCGAGATGTGGAACACACCCCAGACCCCAGACGAGTGGCGACCAGTGGCCGAAGGGTTCCGAGACAAGTGGAACTTCCCGCACTCCTGCGGGGCCATCGACGGCAAGCACATCGCCATCACGAAGCCGGGCAAGACTGGGTCGCTGTACTACAACTTTAAAGGCTTCTTCTCCATCGTCATGCTGGCTGTTGTAGTTGCTAATTACAAGTTCATCTGGGCCGACGTGGGGGCCCCCAGCTCATCTTCGGACGCCGGGATATTCAACCGATCCCGCCTGGAGCCGGCTCTTCGCCTGGGTACCCTGGGTCTACCCCCGCCCGAACCCCTTCCCAACGACGACAGAGACATGCCCTTCTTCATGATCGGGGATGACGCGTTCCCGCTGAGGACGTATATGATGAAACCGTACTCCCACCGCTACCAGACAATCCCCGAGCGCATCTACAGCTACAAGTTGTCGCGGGCCCGGCGTGTTGTGGAGAACGCGTTCGGCATCCTGACCCGCCGCTTCAGATGCCTGCTGATCACCATCCAACTCAAGCCCCGCAACGTCGTCAAGGTTGCAAAGGCCTGCATGACGCTCCACAACATTATGAGGACCGGCTACCCCGGCCTGCAGAACCCGGACCTCGACCGGGAAGACGACCAGATGCAACTTGTGCCTGGGGCGTGGCGGGACGACGCTGTGATGCAGGATGTCGAGGCAGAAGGACGGGGCCCCAGGACGACCCAAGCTGGCAAGGAGCAGCGCACGTACTTTAAGAACTATTTCATGAGTCCGGCCGGCAGTGTCCCGTGGCAGCATGTGGCGATACAACAATGACTTTGTGTATTACTTTCATTGTGACAGACACTTTCATTACATTCCTATTTTACTATGTCCCATGCTTGTAATAAATATGTTTGCTATATTTGTATCATTCCATGAAGTTGTTGCATTGAAATAAAATATTTTTTTCATAAATATGAAACATTATTTTTGTACTTTCTTGTGTGTTAACACTAATAAAACACTAATAAAAGGTATACACTTAAAATACATTGGTTTGAAATAAAATAAAGAAACCTTTTAAGAAATATAATGGTTTGAAAAATTAAAATAAAAATCTGGACTGAGAAATAAAACAGCATAATTCTAATATCAATCATTGTGATTGTCTTAATAAAAAGTAATTTCACTAGTTAAATTTGGGGGACATATAGAGCAATCCCCAGACTTTGACTGTCATAACATTTTTTAAAAAGAAGAGCCAAATACATAAAGCAAAGTCTTTTCAGTTATTATTTTAGACTTCGTACGAATTTGACCTTTAAAACATTTCACCTTTGTTTTTTTTAGATGACCTTTATTATTTCTATTGTAAAATTGACCTTACTATTTGCTTTTTTTTTCTTTGTTATTGGACCGTTTATAACAACTTTATTTTATACAAGGCAAAACAGACACATAAATTATTTTAAGACCCAGGATTTTTTATTAAAACTCAAAGCACATTCTTTTAATATGCACAGTCACATGGTAATATAACATAAACATATCCAACGTCAATGGTAATCACATCAATAGATGCACATATAAAGTAATCACAAAAGTCACAGATCCCTGGCCATATCCTTGTCCATATCCCTGTCCATATCGTTATCCGAGTCGGACACATGGCTCACATGGCTCACATGGCTCCTCTGGTTCGAGTCTATAACTATGTTGTGCACATCGTCGGAGGGGTGGAGTGTCCTCTGCGTATCCTGAAGCAACTGTGACAGGGACTCAGTGGACTGTCTGGACTGCTGAGCGGGGGGGCGTGTCCAGGCCTGAAGTACGCGTCGGGAGCGAGCTGCCCAAGGGTGACGTCATGGTGTCAGCTACGGTCCATGCCTGGTTCAGCAACGAGGCGTTCGGCGAAGTCCCAAACAGCAGACTGTCAAAGGAGGTGGCAGCTGGCGCAGGGGCCGAGTGGGCACGAGCTGGATACTGAAACATAGTAACATAAAAACATTACTACAGTGCAAAAGAAGACTATAAGTGTTAGGCATAAAATGTTCATATTGTAAAATAACTGCAATGAGATGTACTGTACAATGTAAAGAGCTTAGAAAAACATACCTGTAGTTGTGTGGCAAACTGCGGCTGCTGCTGCTGGTGGCCCCGTGGAGGGATGGCAGAGAGGGTGATGTACTGTTGCTGCGGCAACAAGGTCGGCAGCTGCGGCTGTGCTAACGGCTGCGGCTGCGGCGTGGGCTGGACCTGCCCCGAGATGTACCGCATGGCCAGCGCGAAACTGTCGGCCTGATACTGGCGATACAGGTTCTCGGGGATCTCCGACTGTATGCTGACTAGCCAGTCAGCCCACGCCGCACTATCTGGCTTCTGGGATGCCTCCCGCATAGCCTGCACCTGTGAACAGAACATGAGCATTGTATTTAATAGTAAATACAAAAAAACTTGCATTCAAAAGTAATGGGATGTAAGTATAAGACAATGCTCAATGTGGCAATTTTATCATGTATTTACCTTCTCCTCCGCCTGCTTGGCTGACTCGGCACTCTTCTCCAGAAACTTAAGGAGCACTTCCTGCACAACCGAGGACTTCGCTGAGGGCTTGGCTGAGGACTTGGACTTTGAAGTACCCCTGGAAGTGCTGGGAGCTCCCTCATCTGCCGCCACCGACACCGACTCCGACTCCACGTCCGACCCAGACTCGTCACCGCCCTCAGCCCCGACAATCTGAAACATCAGCAAGCAAATCTATTGTGAAATATTGAAATATTTATGAAAGAGGTAAACTCGACAAATTCTGCTTGCAGATGCTTACCTTTCCGCACGTGTCTGTCTTGGAAGTACGGGGCCTGTAGAAGGGGTCCAAGAACGAGTATCCGTGCACCTTCACATGCTGGAGGGGCGTCAGGACCTTGGCTGCACCAGACCCGCTCGGTGTCGTCTTGACCGCATTCTTGAGCTTGAAGTGGTCTGTTCGCATGTTCGTGGCGCATGATGTCTTCCACTGTAACACACAGAAAAAGGAGAAACATTAGGACATTTCTAAATTGTAATACATTTTTTAAGTAAAATTTTCACAAAAAAATTCCAAAAAAATTCAATATTTCACAATAGATAATGGTCTCACCTTGAACGTTGTTCTCGGCGCTCAACTCGAGCAGCTTCGTGTCCTTGAGGTGGGTGTCCTTGTTGCTCTCGTGTGACACATCGTAAAACATAGGGTTCCCCTCGAAAAAAGACGCTATCTTCCTCATTATGTCGATGGGGAACTCTGGCTCCTTGCGGCGCCTCTTGGACTTCTGGGACAGCGACTGCGACTCGGACTGTGACTGGGGCAGCGACTGGGACTGCGACCCTGACTGCGACTGGGCCACAGACTCCTGCGACGCATCTGACTCAGCTCCGGCTCCATGGGTGCTCTCCTCGTCACTGCTGTGGTCCTCGGCGGGGGCAGCCTTCTTCTTCCTGGGGGAGGTTCTCCGAGGAGCTGCGGGTGCCTTCTTCTGCTTGCCCTTGCCCTTGCCCTTGCCATGTTCTCCTTCTTTTCCTTTGGGAGGCATCTTCTTAGCTTCTCAAGTTGTTGTTGTGTGTGTGTTGTCTCTTGTGTAGAAACGCGCTATAATGTTGTACACGGCGACTGACGGGGGTTTATATAGTCCGCCCGATGCCGGGCCGATGTCCGGTTCTAGCCAGCCGGTGACCGGCTGATGTCTGTAACATATCTGGTCCACACCGGTTCAAGCCGATCGGACATCGGTGGGTTACTTTCCAATGTGTAAACAGACATCGGCCGGATATCGGTCCATGTCCGGTCCCAAAAATTTCTCCTTTGAGGCTACATACACCGGCCGATTACCGCTCGATTCCCGGCCGGATATCGGACGATACTTAAAAGATGTGTGAAGGATATGTGGCCGATTATGAAAATCTACGGGACACCGGAGAAATTTTAACTTCGAGTTAAAACTCTTCGGGCACCTCCCCGATGCTGCCTGAGAGCCCCGGCCACCGGCCGGCCATGTCTGGTGTCCGGCCGGGGACCAGGCCAAAATGGCTAAAAATCATGCCGGGAGTACATCCTAAGCCTAATCGGAAGGGGTTGTGACCAAAGCATAAGTCTAACAAGTTTATTCCAATGGAGTTTTGTAGGTCAAACATGCTAAATTTAGTTAATTTTAGTATTGGTCTATTATACTTACGACAACATTACAAATGCAATTACTCAACTTGCTCTAATCCACGAGTGGAAAAAACTTCCCCAAATTCCCTTCCCGGGACCACGGCCGACAAGGGAGCCGCTAATTGGTTACCCATTAACCTCCAGAATCAGAACGAGGCTTACTTCCTATTTTCCGCCAATTCTAATTAAGGAGGGGTGGGTAGTATAATGTTGTCGTAAGTATAATAGACCAATACTAAAATTAACTAAATTTAGCATATTGGTATATTGATATCTTACGACAACATTACAAATGCGACTTTAACAAAATTATTTGGGGTGGAATAAGTAGCCCGTTATGATAAGTTAGAATATATCAAGGGAATTTAAACAAATTGAAACAGGCAACAGGGAATGATCGAAATCTGCTATAATCAAAGAATTAGAGCAGATTAGAACATAAACACAAAACTAACTAACACTCACCCCTGTATGCTAGGGTCCTGCCCGGTTGTCGATACACATGTAGGAGGAGACCCCTATGTATTTCAAGAAGCGAAGGCGAACAAGCATGGTGAATGTGGCACATACGTCAAATTCACAAACAGAAGGAGTCTTATAATACGCCTGTAGCTGACCCGAAGGTATAACATGTAGACTCTGGTACCGTAAAACAGTCCGTCTGTCAAGTAAGTCAAGTAAGTCAAGGACAATTAAGTCCAGCACCATTGAAAAATCGACAATTTCAAGCATATCTAAAAAAGGGCGAATATTGCTTGTATTAATTCGATTGTTTTTAGAAACCAGTATCAATAAATCCCAATTAGATACTTGCATAAACAGTTTAAGTTTCATATAAAGAACTGTAAATGTAATAAAGCTATAAACACAAAGTAACATATAACTGTGTGAAAATAGGTAAAACAAAAAAACAACAACAACATGCATATGGCAAAAATAACCTGCCATAAACGGTAACAATATTTGGTAAGGCTAGTACTAGCAACACATGCATCTGTTACTAATACTTATAGTAATGTGGTTCGAAACCCCGGACGTTAGTGACTGACAGTAATGATCTAGTCATCTGACTGTTCGGGTAGCAAAACTCCGATGACTGACTGGGCCGCAACCAATGGGCCCAGAGAAGCCAATTCATTATTAAATAGGGAGCAGTCCCTAAGATAGAACCTAACGAAGGAGTTGTCTGAATTCCAGTAGCACGCTTTAAGAATACGCTCTAAGGGAATAGAATTAGACCATGCTAAGGACGAGGACAAGGCTCTGACTTCATGAGCTGTAGGATTAGAATCTGGCAGATCGGTCATTTGTACTGCATAGGCCAATTTAATGGTCTCAACAATCCACCTAGAAATGGAGGCCATAGAGATCTCCCGACTGGCATGCAGATAATGTGGAAGAAAAAGCCTTTTCCTTCCACGTCGCCATGACCTGGAACGCTCCAGGTAAATTCTTAAGGCCCTGACTGGGCAGAGGTTGGAAGAATTGGTATCGCTGGAGGAGGGCAGAGCTGGAATAACCAGTGGTAAGCTAGGAACCGAAGGACGCTGATTCTTAGCTAAAAACCCTGGGAAGAAATGTAAGGTAACTGAAGACCCGTTTGTAGAAAAGGACACAGAGTCTTCAGTTCCCAGTAAGGCATGGAGCTCACTCCGTCTACGCCCTGAGGCTAGAGCTAGAAGAAAGACAGTCTTGAGAGTAAGCTCCTTCCTACCGCAGGAATCAAGCGGTTCGAAAGGAGGCCCTGAGATAGTCTTGAGAACCAGCTGAAGGTCCCATTTTGGAGTAACATGGGTAACTGCCGGTCTCTCTAACTCTATGCTTTTAATAATGTTAGAGAGAAGAGGGCTATCAGAGAAATCATGTCCCGTAATTTCTTTGAGAGTGATAGAAATAGCCGAGCGATACCCTTTAACCGTAGAAGGAGAAAGAGATTTGTCCTCAAATAAAGAAACAAGGAAATCTGAGAGTGAGGTCAAAGAGGGATGGAGTGGATCCAGTGACCTTGAGACACACCAATCAGTCCAGAATTTCCATCTGTACTCGTAGAGGGAATTAGTGGAGGCCCTTCTAGCGGTACAGACTCGATGGGCAACCCTTTCAGAAAAACCTGCCGCCTGCAGATGTCGTTGGATAAGAGAAAGGCGTGAAGGTTGAATACTTCTGGCCGGGGATGAAGGAGCCGTGACAGAGGTTGACACAGGAGATCTTGCCTGGGGGCTAACCTCAGGGGTGTGGCCACCATGAGAGATAGGAGAGTTGTAAACCATGGATGACCCGTCCAAAGTGGGGCTATTAATATGATGAGACAATCTTCCCGCTGGACCTTCAGAAGTACTCGGGACAGGAGAGGAGGTGGAGGAAAGGCATAGGCGAACAGGCCCCGCCAAGGTATAGCAAGGGCGTCCACTGCCCAGGCCAAGGGGTCTGGAACTGGGGAGACGAACGTCGGAAGTTGGTTGTTTAGCCGGGTGGCAAACAGGTCCACATGTGGGGTGTCCCAGAGACGAAACACTTGGGATAACGTTGGAGAGTGTAGCTTCCACTCTGTTTGAATGACCTGATTCTTTCGGGATAGAGAATCTGCCAAAACATTCAGTTTCCCTGGGATGAATCGTGCTTTCAGGAAGACTCCTTCCTTGGAACACCACTTGAGGATTTCTATGGCTAAATCTGAGAGGTCCCTGGAATGGGATCCCCCCTCCTTGTTGAGGTAAGCCGCTACTGTGGTATTGTCTGTGGCCAACATGATTGAGTGGCCTCGGATATCCTCCAGAAAAGCCTGTAGAGCTAAGAAAACTGCTTTTAATTCCAAAAGATTGATATGGGAGGTCTTTTCGGAAAGGGACCAGGAGCCCGATGCCTGAAGGTCTGCCAAATGGGCTCCCCAGCCAAGAAGGCTGGCGTCCGTGAACAGGTGTAAATCTGGGTCTTGAGGGTGTAGGGGAACCATTTCCATCAGGAAGACTGGATCGAACCACTGGAGCGTTGCCGACTTGAACCAAGGGCCTAGCTGGATTTGGTATTCCCAGGATTGGGTAGCCTGATCCCATCTGTCTTTCAAGGCCCACTGTAAAGGGCGTTTGTGAACTCTGCCCTGTGGGAGAAGTTTGGACATTGACTCCATCTGACCCAAAAGGGAATGGAGTTCCCTTGCTGAAGCTGATGTTTGCAACAATAGGACCCTGAGGGACTCTTGTAGGTGGTGGATTCTGTCCAAAGATGGGCCCACGAGGGAGTCTTGTAGGGAAAGACGAGCTCCGAGGAAAATGAAGGACTGACAAGGGATTAGATCCGACTTTTCCCAGTTCGGGATAAAACCTAGATTTAGAACTATAGAAAGCAGACGCCTTGAGTGTGACAGAGCCAGATCTCTGGAGTGGGCTGGCTGTAACCAATCGTCCAGGTAAGTGTGAAGTCGAATACCCAAGCGATGAACATGGGCGCAAATGACCTTGATCAGACGAGTGAACACATAAGGAGCTGGGGCCAGACCGAATGGTAGAGCTCGAAACTGATAGGTTGTCCCCTTCCAGACAAACCGAAGGTATTTCCTTGAAGAGGGATGGATGAGGACGTGAAAGTAAGCATCTTTCAGGTCTAGGGAGGTAACCCAGTCGCCCTCTTGTAGTTCTAGCCGAATGGAAGCTAGTGTTTCCATTTTGAAGTGTGGGGTTTTGACGAACTTGTTTAGTATAGAGAGGTCTATGATAGTTCTCCAAGCCCCCGAGGGTTTGGGTACCACAAAGAGACGGCTGTAAAACCCCTTTCTTGAATGGGAGGGAAGAACCGTTTCCACTGCCTGTAAGTTCAAGAGATTCTGGATTTCCTGATCCAGGATGAGAAACTTCTCTGAATCCTGTGGAGGACCGAATCTGGCCGGAGGATGACGTGTGAGAGGAGGTTGGACATGAAAAGGAATGAGATACCCGCCCCGGACCACTGAGAGTGACCAAGGATCTGCTATATTTTCCCAGGCATGGCTGAAGGCAGAAAGCCTGCCGCCTGTAGGTATTTCCGGTTTGGGAATCCTTATGTCTAAGGGAAGACCCGAACCGGAAATAACCTGGGGAAATCCGGAGCGGGCATCCCTATGGGGCAGAGGGCCGAGAGCCCCTTCCCCTTCCCCTTCCCCATACTTTACCCTTACCCCTACTACGATTCCCTGACTGTTTCCTATACTCAATCTTAGGGGGAGGAACCCACTTAGGTTGAACCCTTGAATCCACAGCTTGTGGACGATAGGGTGCTGGAGTAGCGATAGGAGCCCTACTTACAGTAGCTTGAGGGGTCCTAGGGGGATACCTGAGAGGAGGTCTAGAAGGGCGAACAGAAGAAAGCGCAACCCTCTGGAAGGAAGAATATTTGACCTCTTCTTTATGATGAGAGACTACTTCCGGGAAGGAGGGACCAAACAGTGTGCGAGAATTAATAGGCTGCACCCTAAGACTAGAATTCAACTGCTCGTTAAGGACCGAGCGGTTGAGAATAGCATCTCTTCTCACGAGGCTAAAACTTTCTGACATTCTGAGGAAAACATCCATAGAGTCAATGTTAGCTCTAGCGGTAGATAGGATGTACCGCTGGAGCTCAATAAGGTCCTCGTGAGAAGGAGAGGGGTCTCTTAAAATCGAGAGGATACCACACAGAAACAAATCAGTATGGGAACTTATCTGTACACCCGAACGTGCCCAGCGGTCCCAAGTAACCACATCTGTCAAAGGGATGGAGGTAGTAGAAGGAAGGCTAGTCCGAGGTTGTAGAATGTCCTGAATGGAGTAATCTACCAAGGGAGGATCCAAGGGAAGAACAGGATCCTGGGGTACATAGAACTTACGGTTAGCAAGCCAATGTTTTTGACCTGTAAAGTACCTATTCTTTGGAAGAGCCTTAGGATACTGAGGGAGTGGTGACCCAGGTACTATTTCCGAGCCTCTCACTTCTGCAGAAATAGTCGAAAGTAGGGAAGAAACCTGTTTGCTCTGAGGTAAGGTAATATCAGGTTTAGAAAGGTTAGGTTGTACATCAAAATAATCCATAGCAGAAGTACCAGCCAAGGATTCGACAGGTGCAACTACAGGAGGACAAACTGAGGGGCCCAACCTAGCCTTAAGAAGACCAATTAGTTCAGAAAAGGAAGGCCAAACTGCATCAACAGGAGGTACTTCCTGAAAAAAGTCATCGGGATGCTCAGAAGCCACACTCTGTCCCGTGTTAAACAAGCCTGTGGTAGGATCCAATAAACCCCCCAAACAAACCTGCTCCTCAGGTAGGGGGGGATGGGGTGGATCCTGAAGCACGCTAGCACCAGAGGGAGAATTACCCCGGGATATGTCCACGACGGACGCTGACTTACTAAGGGAATGATCCCTTCTGTGGTGTGATACCCTAGAACGGGAACGTCTAGCCCGTTTGGTAGCCACTCTAGAATGAGACCTAGAGCGGCTCCTGGATCTCTTAGAATGCGAAACCGGAGAGCTCAAAAGTGACCTGAGGTTGTCCAGTTCACGGGAAGAAAGACGATGTCGTCTATGAGAATGATGTCGTCTATGAGAATGATGTAGTCCATGAGAACGACTATCGGACTTCCGGTGTCTATGACGCCGGTAGGGAGATCTACCCCTATGGCGTTCGGTCGAGTTAGAGAAGCCAGAAAATTCACTTTTTGAAACAGAAGAATTACCTGAGCTTGAGATGTCACTCAACCGATGACGGTTGCTCTTAGACCGGCCACTGCGTCTCGACTCTCTGGAGGGTGACCTGGAGGCCGAGTATTTAGAACTGTTGTGCAGCCCGACAGTGTACCCACGAGGCAGAGAGTTATCTGAGTAACCATGGACCCCCGGACTGACTGCCAGTCTGTTACTGTGAACAGCAGTGGGTGGGGTATGGTACTCCGTATGGCTGGGTTGGGAGACATCACCGATAGAAGATCGAAACTTCGTACGGGTGACCTTTCCAACTGTAGGAAGTATCTCGCCGGGTTGGGAGACATCACCGATAGAAGATCGAAACTTCGTACGGGTGACCTTTCCAACTGTAGGAAGTATCTCGCCGGATACTTTCTGCTTGGTTGGGTTGCCTTGTGAGTCCGGAGGGGCCGTAGTATGACTAGGGCCCGACTCCCCAACCAGCAGTAGCGTGTTCGCATCTGACATTACACGCTAAAATATAGAAAGAGAAAGACAGAAACGTGTATTAAACACGAACTGTTATTATAGGAGAAAGACAGAAACGTGTAATAAACACGAACTGTTATTATAGGAAGTATGTAAAACTATATAAAAATACAAAAATAAAACTAATAAACACAACACAAGTGGAGAAAAGCAAACTTTGAGACACTCGATTTACCTACCATCCATTTGGAATCGGCACGAGTGGAAAATAGGAAGTAAGCCTCGTTCTGATTCTGGAGGTTAATGGGTAACCAATTAGCGGCTCCCTTGTCGGCCGTGGTCCCGGGAAGGGAATTTGGGGAAGTTTTTTCCACTCGTGGATTAGAGCAAGTTGAGTAATTGCATTTGTAATGTTGTCGTAAGATATCAATATACCAATATGGCCATGCCTCAGGGGTCCAACATTTGTTTGTATGTTTTACATAGACTTATATAAGGAAAAACCTGAAAAATCTTCTTTGAAACAACAAGGCATAGAGCTCTCATATATTATTGGTACCTTGGAGTCTAATCTGGATCCATGTCAGGCTCACAGTTTTACATAGAATTATATATATGTAAGAACTTTTTTTTAAATTGCCCAAAATTAGAGCTCAAAGGTGAGCTAATGATAGTTCCGATAACCAGTTTCTAGCTCCGCCATATTTTGTTCATGGGTCAGTTTCCCATTTGCCATGTGCTCTATTGTATTTAAAAGTTTTTGTAGGACCACATGTGCTTCAGGTACAGGTATAAATGCATATTGTAGGTTTAATTGGCTCAAATCTGCGCTGGATATAAGGTTGATTGACAGATCCGAACTATGTTTTGGGATCTGTCTTCTTCAGTCATCAGTCATCCATTTGTCTGTCTGCATTAAATTTTGCTACATCTTCTCAGAAACTTCCTTTTTTTTTACATGGATGACCCTTAGATCATTGGCTTTCACGTTTGTAAATATTTAGGTCAACGCAACATCAAAGATGGCAACCATTACTATAAATGATCGAAAACTTAAAGTTAAAAAATCTTATTTCAAGAACCACCTAAGGCCAGAAGGGTTTATATGGTAGCTCATTGTCTGTCTGTGTTGACATGGGCATCGGCATTAGCAGCACACATTAGCACTCTTTCTCTGAAACTGCTTTACCAATTTTACTTTATATAGATGGTTCTTTGAAGAGAGTAGTGAATATTGCCTAAACCTTAAACAATCTTTTCAAGAACTCCTCCATAGATTTTGTGTTTTGTGTCTCCCTGGGATCAAAAATGTGATGTCACAATGCAATATTGACCACATCATGATTTCACACTGCAATATTGACCACACCATGATCTCACTCTGTAATACTGACCTCATTATGACCTCGCACTGCAATGTTGACCCCAACATGACCTCATACCGCAATGCAAACCACATCATGATCTCACACTGCAATATTGACAACATCATGACCTCACACTGCAATATTGACCACATCATGACCTCACACTGCAATATTGACCACATCATGACCTCACAATGCAATGTTGACCTCATCATGATCTCACACTGCAATATTGACCTTATCATGACCTCAAACTGCAATATCGACCTCATCATGACCTCTCACTGCAATATTGACCACATCATGAAGATACCATAGACTGTCATGACACTCGAAGACATCAACACAGTGAGAAACAGTGTTTGTCTGTTTGGAGTTTTACTTCATTTTCAACACATGTAAGGTTATATATAACGGTGATTTTATGTGGTGGAGGCAGACCACCCACTTTTTCTGGGTAGAACCAGTACTCTACACCCACACCATGACCTCATACTGCAGTATTGACTGCATCATGACCTCACATGGCAATAATCACCACATGACCTTACACTGAAATATTGACCGCATTATGACCCCACACTGAAATATTGACCGCATTATGACCTCACACTGCAATTTTGATCACATCATGACCTCATACTGCAATATTGACCACATCATGACCTCATACTGCAGTACTGACCACATGACCTCAGACTGCAATATTGACCACATGACCTCAGACTGCAATATTGACAGAGATATATTTCTACATTTACAGAATAATGATATTATAAAGTAGGAAATAAGTGTCTTTTAATAAAAAAGCACAGACTTTTGTTTCGGTCAAAATTGTCTCTTTAGACCTGACTTAGAGTTAGATCGACTGCTGTCTTTGTCGTCTTTTACTTCGGCTTTTAATGTCCATATTTGTATGCTATGATTTATATATCAAGTGTTTTTTGTCGATTTTTAGCTTGATATAGACATTTGGAAACATATATACCTCCCCTGTATAAAATAATAGGCACAATTATTTGAAATTTAATATAATATATAATAATGGGAATCGATATTTCGCTCCCCTTAACTTTTTATCTTGATTTATATCTGGAAAATGTATAAAAGCTTGGTGATAAAAGCCTTCAATATTTAATGACTGTCTTACAAGGCGAAGATATTCAGAAGTTCTGTTCTTATATTACCCATAATTGATATTATGTAATAAATATTTGATTGAGGTTTAACAGCGTTTATTACTTCAACCACAGCGATAGAACGCATTATTCACGTGAGCATATCAAGGTTAACAATGAGATATGTATCTGACGGAAATCTGTCATCACTATTCATAAAATTTAATTATAAGAGTTAAGTGAAATACTTCAAAGATTGCATTTCCATAATCTGCAATAATGTATCGATGCAAATGTAAAGATCTAACTTATTTTATATGATATACTGGCATTGAATTTATTTTTCTGTCGGCCCTGGTGTTAAATATTAATTATGCTTATTACTTTTGTCAGCCGGCAGTGTTACTTAGCACTACTGACACAAAGGGGGCCCTTCTGTTGCTTGTTCATCATAGTTGTTGTTGTTGTTGTTGTTATTGTTGTCGTGATAGGAACACAGTTATGGCTTATGATTAACATCCATGACTATTCAGGGATCAAAATTCTAAACAACAAAAATTGTTGCAAATTATTGAAGATATTTTAATTTAGAGCTAGATCCCTTTTTTTTCTGTTTTGTTCCTTCTCCTTATTTGGTATGTTCTGTTGCTTCAGGATTACAGCCTCGATCTACTAGGAGCATTTGGCAGAATGGAGGTTTGTGTCAGATATATGTCTATGCCACAGTGCAGTTAAGAATGCTATGAACTGTCACACTGAGGTCAAGATCACACTGAGATCGATGACAATGGGTCAGAGACACTCGACGGTAAAGGACACAGATACTCTGCTAGCACAGCATTCTAAAGTGCCAAGTGTCTGCATGTGCCAAGATTTCAGAAGAAAAGACGTTCGTGCATACCGGATACAGTTATCCGGTTTTTACATGATGGGAAGCCTGATCTTACACATGGGGGAAGATAAAAGTCACACGCTGATATCAGCAGACGTCATGTGAATAAAACATCAGCAGCAGGCATCGTCATTACACCGAATGTAAATGGTATGCAAGAAAAAGAATCAGTCATGGGTATCCAGTTCAGATTCATTCCAACCCTCGGTATAACTGTTTTAACCTTCGCAGAGCCTCGGTTCCGATAAAAACAATTATATCTCGTGCTGGAATTCCCGATCTTCCCTGGATACCCATGTAAGACTCTTTTAGGTGTGTAACGCTGAAGGACATTGTTCAAGGAACTAACAGAATGGTAAGTAATGACAAATTGTTTAAAAAAATCAATGCATGTACACCTGTATCCCAAGGTGTGGACATCTTTGAAAACACTGTTTCTCACGTTAACGACGTTGCGTTGTAAACCTTCTCCTCTCACCACTGCGGGTTCGAATCCCACTGGAAGCTCGTAAGTGAGGAAGTGTAGATTCTTAAGGATGGCGGGAGGTGTACAGTTCTGGTTCTACCCAGGAAAAGTGGGTTGTCTGCCTCCACCACAAACAATCGACCGTCATATATAACCTTGCATGTGTTGAAAATGACGTAAAACTCCAAACAGACAAACACTGTTTCTCACTGTGTTGATGTCTTCGAGTGTCATGACAGTCTATGGTATCTTCATACAAGATTATGTAAAAGGTTACCAAATTATGAACTTATTGCAAATTGATCTAGGTGTTAATCTGCCAAAACTGATTACCTGTTTAAATTTAATTATGAAGACCGAAGTAATACATATTATATGGGACTACAACTATAAAGATTGTTTTCCCATGGATATGAAAAGATCTGACAAAAAGTCTGGTATCGTTTTTCAATTTAGTCTAAATGTTTTTATATATTGACTTAATCGCGAGGCATGAGTGCTCACAAGGTAATTATTGCACCCGTGGTGTTGTGTTCTAACCGCGGGTTCGAATCCCACTGGGAGCTCGACTTGTCAAGTGAGAAAGTGTCGATTCTTACAGATGGCAGGAGGTATACAGTACTGGTTCTACACAGGGAAAATAGGGTGGTGTGCCTCTACCAACAACAAATCAACTGTCATATATGGCCTAACATGTGCTAAAAATGATTTAAAACACCATTCAAACAAAACAAATCCAATGCTTTGTGGGAGTCATGTTCAGCCTGGCTGGTGATCACCAGTGGCCACATATAGTTTTGCCTGAAGTAATGGGTCCATATTTGATTTTGGTTGCAAAGCAAAAAAACAACAACAATATTAACACTTGACAACAATGCAAATAACTATGGTCAGTCCGTTAAATAATAGACATAAAATAAACTTGTAAACACCTTAAACTTATATAATTATGGTCAATGGGCACAGTATCTCAGAGTTTCTAATGATTTAACAATATTGACTGTAAAGGACCCCAGTGGTTATCTTTATTTACCAAACTTGGCCATTCAATAGACCAAATAGGAGTTGATAAACATTAGATAGGTTTCTGTTAATTTACATGTTAATGCGGAGACTTAATGGGAAACTTTATATATTGCTTCAAATTTCTCCTTTGTGTAAGTCAGCCCTAGTTCAAACGTTCAAGATTCTATTGTGGGAATTTTTATCAGATTAAATATTTTATTTTTAGCATAATATTGGTAGTGTGATGTTGGTAGCATAATGATGATAGCATATGAGGTTGGTATTATGCTAACATTGGTACATGATGTTGGTAGCATAATGATGATAGCATGTGAGGTTGTTATTATGCTGACATTGGTACATGATGTTGGTAGCATAATGATGGTAGCATATGAGGTTGGTATGCTAACATTGGTACATGATGTTGGTAGCATAATGATGATAGCATATGAGGTTGGGATTATGCTAACATTGGTACATGATGTTGGTAGCATAATGATGGTAGCATATGAGGTTGGTATGCTAACATTGGTACATGATGTTGGTAGCATAATGATGATAGCATATGAGGTTGGTATGCTAACATTGGTACATGATGTTAGTAGCTTAATGATGGTAGCATATGAGGTTGGGATTATGCTAACATTGGTACATGCTGTTGGTAGCATAATGCTGGTAGCATATGAGGTTGGTATACTAACAATGGTACATGATGTTGGTAGCATAATGATGATAGCATATGAGGTTGGTATTATGCTAACATTGATACATGATGTTGGTAGCATAATGATGGTAGCATATGCGGTTGGTATGCTACCATTGGTACATGATGTTAGTAGCATATTGATGATAGCATATGAGGTTGGTATGCTAACATTGGTACATGATGTTGGTAGCATAATGTTGGTATTATGCTAACATTGGTACATGATGTTGGTAGCATAATGTTGGTACTTTGCTAACATTGGTACATGATGTTGGTAGCATATGAGGTTGGTATTGTGCTAACATTGATACATGATGTTGGTAGCATAATGATGATAGCATATGAGGTTGGTATGCTAACATTGGTACATGATGTTGGTAGCATAATGATGATAGCATATGAGGTTGATATGCTATCATTGGTACATGATGTTGGTAGCATAATGTTGGTATTATGCTAACATTGATACATGATGTTGGTATTATGCTAACATTGGTACATGATGTTGGTATTATGCTAACATTGGTACATGATGTTGGTAGCATAATGTTGGTTTTTTGCTAACATTTGTACATGATGTTGGTAGCATATGAGGTTGGTATTATACTAACATTGATACATGATGTTGGTAGCGTAATGTTGGTATTTTGCTAACATTGGTACATGATGTTGGTAGCATAATGATGATAGCATATGAGGTTGGTATTGTGCTAACATTGATACATGATGTTGGTAGCATAATGTTGGTATTTTGCTAACATTGGTACATGATGTTGGTAGCATAATGATGATAGCATATGAGGTTGGTATTGTGCTAACATTGATACATGATGTTGGTAGCATGGACATGATGGTGTTGGTAGCATATGAGGTTGGTATTATGCTAACATTGATACACGATGTTGGTAGCAGTGTTAGTATTATGCTAACATTGATACATGATGTTGGTAGCATAATGTTGGTATTTTGCTAACATTGGTACATGATGTTGGTAGCATAATGATGATAGCATATGAGGTTGGTATTGTGCTAACATTGATACATGATGTTGGTAGCATAATGTTGGTATTATGGTAACAGTGGTACATGATGTTGGTAGCATATGAGGTTGGTATTATGCTAACATTGATATATGATGTTGGTAGCAGTGTTGGTATTTTGCTAACATTGGTACATGATGTTGGTAGCATAATGTTGGTATTTTGCTAACATTGGTACATGATGTTGGTATTATGCTAACAT
Organism: Cyrtodaria siliqua; assembly: GCA_037043455.1. Taxonomy (NCBI): domain Eukaryota; kingdom Metazoa; phylum Mollusca; class Bivalvia; order Adapedonta; family Hiatellidae; genus Cyrtodaria; species Cyrtodaria siliqua. The sequence goes on along the minus strand of JAWPHD010008953.1, from coordinate 84,510 downwards.
TGGTACATGATGTTGGTAGCATACTGTTGGTATTTTGCTAACATTGGTACATGATGTTGGTAGCATATGAGGTTGGTATTGTGCTAACATTGATACATGATGTTGGTAGCATAATGTTGGTATTTTGCTAACATTGGTACATGCTGTTGGTAGCATAATGATGATAGCATATGATTTTGGTATAATGCTAACATTGGTACATGATGTTGGTAGCATAATGATGATAGCATATAAGGTTGGTATTATGCTAACATTGGTACATGCTGTTGGTAGCATAATGATGATAGCATATGAGGTTGGTATGCTAACATTGGTACATGATGTTGGTAGCATAATGATGATAGCATATGAGGTTGGTATTATGCTAACATTGGTACATGATGTTGGTAGCATACTGATGATAGCATATAAGGTTGGTATTGTGCTAACATTGGTACATGATGTTGGTAGCATAATGATGATAGCATATAAGGTTGGTATTATGCTAACATTGGTACATGATGTTGGTAGCATAATGATGATAGCATAAGGTTGGTATTATGCTAACATTGGTACATGCTGTTGGTAGCATAATGATGATAGTATATGAGGTTGGTATTATGCTAACATTGGTACATGTTGTTGGTAGCATAATTATGATAGCATATGAGGTTGGTATTGTGCTAACATTGGTACATGATGTTGCTATCATAATGATGATAGCATATAAGGTTGGTATTATGCTACCATTGGTACATGATGTTGGTAGCATAATGATGATAGCATATACGGTTGGTATTATGCTAACATTGGTACATGCTGTCGGTAGCATAATGATGATAGCATATACGGTTGTTATTATGCTAACATTGGTACATGCTGTCGGTAGCATAATGATGATAGCATATGAGGTTGTTATTATGCTAACATTGGTACATGATGTTGGTAGCATAATGATGATAGCATATGAGGTTGGTATTATGCTAACATTGGTACATGCTGTTGGTAGCATAATGATGATAGCATATACAGTTGGTATTGTGCTAACATTGGTACTGATGTTGGTAGCATAATGATGATAGCATATGAGGTTGGTATTGTGCTAACATTGGTACATGATGTTGCTATCATAATGATGATAGCATATAAGGTTGGTATTATGCTAACATTGGTACATGCTGTCGGTAGCATAATGATGATAGCAAAAGAGGTTGGTATTATGCTAACATTGGTACATGATGTTGGTAGCATAATGATGATAGCATATGAGGTTGATATTATGCTAACATTGGTACATGCTGTTGGTAGCATAATGATGATAGCATATACAGTTGGTATTGTGCTAACATTGGTACTGATGTTGGTAGCATAAGATGATAGCATATAAGGGTGGTATTGTGCTAACATTGGTACATGATGTTGGTAGCATAATGATGATGGCATATGAGGTTGGTATTGTGCTAACATTGGTACATGATGTTGGTAGCATAATGGTGATGGCATATGAGGTTGGTATTGTGCTAACATTGGTACATGATGTTGGTAGCATAAGATGATAGCATATACGGTTGGTATTGTGCTAACATTGGTACATGATGTTGGTAGCATAATGATGATAGCATATGAGGTTGGTATTGTGCTAACATTGGTACATGATGTTGGTAGCATAATGATGATAGCATAATTATGAGGTTGGTATTATGCTTACATTGGTACATGATGTTGGTAGCATAATGTTGGTACATGTATATTGTTCAGATGAAGCCACCGGGGTAAAAAATGGCTGCTCCCTTGGGTCCAAAGTTTGTATATAGAGATTTTGCATGTTTTGCATAGACTTACATGGGGAAAATCTTGAAAAATCTTCTCTGAAACAACAAGGCACAAAGCACTCATATGTAAGTATACATCAGCTTATGGTCATCCACCAAGTTTGTTCAAATACTGACCCTGGGATGAAATCTGGCCCCCACAGTTTTATATAGTTATGTATGAACTTTTTTTAAAAAAAACGTCTTCCTCTCTGAAACTACAAGAGCTAGAGGTTTATTATTTTGCATGTAGCTTAAGCCTATGTTCCTTCCAAATTTGTTCAAGTGGTGACGTTGGATTCAAATTTGGCCTCGTCCCAGGGGTCATATGTTTTACCTTGACTATATTGGGAAAATTCTTCTTTAAAATAACAAGGCATGGAGCTCTACCAAGTTTGTTCAAATGCAGGAATTTGCAATTGGGCACCATTGACTGCGTGATCTAATTATGTAATGAAATTATAAGCTTACGTTTGACAATTTTTTCATCTTTGCAGAGATCATCAGGTGAGCAATTTAGGGCCATTATTCAGGACCAATTATTCAGGGCCATTATTCAGGGCCATTATTCATGGCAAATGACCCTCTTGTTTTATATGTCATTATTCCTTATAAATAAAAAGTTAGTGCAAAAAATGTAATTCTGGATCTCCCCTCGTATGTGTTGATGGCCCTAAAATGTACAATATAGTTCAAATTTTTTATTGCAATGTTTCTTGTTTAATGATCTTACCTTACAAACGTTTATGTTGATTGAGTTTAACTGATATATTTTATGCCTTTTGGAGAAAAATAACAAAGCTATGACTTAAAAAAAACTAACCCTGCAATATGTTTTTTTCCCCCTTTTTTTTAAAGTGTTGCACATTTTTTCGTACATTAACAGGTCATGATTTAATATTTTTCTGTTTAATTTAAATTTGAATAAAACCTAAGTATGCCTGATCACTTTAAAAGCTCGGCTTAAAATAGTATCTATTTTAAATCACAAATGCTATCATTGATATAATTAATACACCTTAAATTACGGCAATAATTGTAAGAGATTTATCTCTCATACAATTCGTATTATGTGTAAAGTTTGTCATATATCGAGGACTGATAACGTCAAACCAATACGCTACTCGATAGAATAGAGTCGGCACTCTTGATGTGATTGGATATCGTCTTATACCAATATAAGTTATTGAGTCTATTGACCCTAGCTTAGAAACTTGTGAAACTTAGGTTACAGTGTTGGAGTGGAGTGGTTACTTGTTGTGCAGTATAGATAATTGTTTCTTAATTGGATGAATAATAATTAATAGATTTAATGTAAATATAATGATCTGTTACTGAAGGTATAAATGAAAATATATTTTCATATCCATGGAAAAGTGTTAGTCAAGTTGCCATTATTGGCTTTTTACTCTTGACTTTTTATTCTTGACTTTAGGTCTATAAAACCGGGATTTAATAAGTTAAACTGTACCTGTAATGAGATACGATGACATACAATGAAATGTAGCTCGGTAACTTGGTAACAAAGACAGTTGGAACAGGATATAAATGAATGAATATGGATTTCTGGTAACTTGATAACAAGTCATTGTCAAGATGAAGACCATACTGATTAAAATAGGTGAGTACAAAAAGAATCTCGTTAATTCTTGGAAACTGTGAAATATGATTGATTACCAGTAATTCTACTAAATGTCAATAGATCAATTTATTTATTTTAATTTTTAAATATATTTTCTTTGGAATAAAAAATATTTGAAATGATTTTATTTTCAGAGTGTGAGTTTATATTGTATAGCATTGTTCAATAAATATTAGAATCATGTAAAATTATAAAATGAAACTAATTTTCTTGAAGCTTGCAGACAGAAAATGCAAAAATACCTGCCTAACATTTTCATGATGATATGGGCCTTGTTTAAATTATCAATGCAGTTGTTCAAGACAATATATTATGATACGTATCGCGATACAGTCTCTTGTATAGCAATATATCGCGATACGTTTTTTGGATGCGATACCCAGCAATACAAATAAACGTGATTTAATTTTCAAATATACATGTAATATTTCTGCAGTACATGCAAACATTGAATGCTTAGGTGGAAAAAACTGAATGCTTTTAATTTTTTATTTACAATCAAAATTATCGTAAGATTTATAATAAAACAGGACCCAGGCTTGTGGAATTTTACAGGTCACTGTGACACTATATTATATGGCACATCCCAAAACACATTATTAAAAAATCAAAGTACTGCATACTGAATGGCGAAAACATTAGTAAGCAAATGATTTTGTACACACAAATTCATGTTCATTTTATCATTGTTGTTCATGCTCATTAAAGGTCTTCATCATGACCCCTGCATTGCTTCAGGTGCCATCTCGCTCAAATCACTAGAACAGTGGCAGAAAAACAATAAACGTGGCTCCAGCTTAAATGGAATGTCTACAATAGAATTTGCAGTTCTGCATGTGAAAAGGTTCTAGGCCCATTCTCCATATTTTATCTCGATGTAAATGCAGGATGAGCCTGGCATGTTCATTCCTGTTAGGCGCCATATAACCTTTTGTGTGTTGGTGCGCCTTAAAACCCAATTTAATTCAATTCAATTTCCAGCTGACATGTATTACTAGACATCAAGAGCAACATTCCTGTGAAGTTTCATGAAAAATCTGTCGAGTAGTTTCAGAGGAGTAGTCGCCACAAAATGCTCCAAGAAAATTAAAATTGGGAATAGCCCAGGGCAAGTAGATTTCAAAAGTCCACTTGCTCTGATTGAAAGGTCACTTGCCCTGATTTTTTTTAACTTGCCCCGAAAGTGTTATTACCCAATGAATATTTGCCATTATATAATTTTTGTCGATATTGAATATTTCGCTTTTTTACTTTGTTTTATTTATAATTAATTAATAATAAACATGTGATAGAATCAAACCATAATGTTCCATTTTCCTTTATTTTCCTTTTATTTATATTGCAACATGTAAGAAAAAAATAAATAATTATTTTACGTTTTTAGGATCGCACCGCAAAACCGTACCGGGTCACGCAAATTAAACCATCCAAAACAGGTGCATGTTCCCGGTGTTATTTGATGTTTTCCTACTGAGTAGTAGTCTTGATCATCATCGACTTGATTGTAAATACAAACATTACAAGCGTCGCAAAAATCTAGACAAATCGTCGGACTGAGATACTGCGTTTATAGTAAAATAGGTCTGGTCTTGAAATATTTGGTAACATCCGCGTGGTGAGCTAAAACGATGTATCAGGTCTATGAGTGATAGCATATGGGTGATAACGGTAATAAGATTTTCGCCAAAAATGTATAGCATTGTGTAGTCTTATTAAAAAATAATTTGACCAAAATGTACATTCAACAATTTTTAACCAAATCTTTCATGAAACAAGTATTTTAGCCAAATTATGCAAAAAACAAAAGCATTAAAAAATTAACCAAATTGTGCAATAATTAAATACAACTATTTTAACCGATTTTGTGTGTTATTTTCTTAACTTATTCCAAAGTGATTGTCTGGCAATCTCTTGGGTCGAGTAATACAGTTTAATGGTGACCTGAGAAGCATAAAATTTACCATTTTGATCGCTTCCTTGAAACAGTTTGTCGGTTGGTTTTGTGTTTATTGTTGATTTTCAGCACATTTTAAGCTAATATGATGGTCGATTTTTACTCATGGGTAGAACCAGTACTGTATACCTGCCGCCATCCGTAATAATCAACACTGTCTCACTGACAAGTCAAGCTCCCAGTGGGATTCAAACCCGCAGTGGGAGATGAGAAGGTTTCAAACTCATCGTCCTTGCTCTAAACAAACACAAGTTAAAGTTCTCCGGCCAATGTTTTGTTTCATGAAAATTTATGTTCATTTAAATCGAAATCAATACACTACAATTAATATTTACAATTCACGCATGGCAATATCTGTGAAAAGCGAGAATAAGATTTTATTTGATGACGTAGAAAACTTTGAACAGGTAAATTAATCCACAGGTAAATGTATTTATCAATTATCTGGCAATAGTTATACAATTCAGATTTACCTCATTTCCCCGTGCAGTCACGCAGTGGTAAAAGTAGTATCTACATCATGCAAAAAATACTTATCTTTACATACAACTTAGTAGCAGTTTTCAATATATGTTTGTCTCCGAAACTATCAAGAAATATTCATATGATGTTTAAGAGATAAATTTGTTAAATGATAATATTAAAAAAGGGTGGCCATTCATCTTGAATAACAGAAATTAAGATGTAATATCTCTGAGAAGCAGGAAGGTCTCAAGGTCTCAATGGTTAGCATTGTAGGCTTCACAATCCGTAGGGCATGCGTTTGAACCTGCCCAGAGCTATACAGTGTTTCTGTTAGGCATGATTCCTGGAGTGCTAAGTTTGTTTGCTTGTTTGAATGGTGTTTTACGTCCTTATAACACATTGCTAAGTATATTTCCCTTCTTTTAGAGCGGGTGAAGCTTAAATTGATTGATATGGTATATAATTAAGCCAAAACCAATATAAAAAAAGAATAACATGTGTACAGGTTAAGTTTATAACAATTTAAAATATTATTATATGTGTTTGTATAGCAAACTAAACAAAAGTCTATAGTGATTTTAGAAAACAATAAAAATCCATAAACATTGTCAACATTTATGCAGTTAATATATCAATATTTATTTTTGATTAGCCATTTTGACGTACATAATGAATTATACGTATAACAACGTCAATATTATTAAATCGACATGTATAAATTCAATATCAATTTAAAGACCGCTACGAATCAATGAAACAGTTTACAAAAGTTACAAAAGTGCCGATAGTCGTCTATTCAGTAAAGCATTCTGGGACACCACAATGGCGATATTCATTTATCACTAGGTTGTTCTCTATTTGACTTTTAAAATGTTACATGGACCATTATAGGCCGTTATATAAAAGGCTTGATTTGAATTCATAAACTCTGCTGATTTGTTGAAGGATTTTTAAATTCATCCAAAATACTTGCTTTTTAAAAATAGATTAATGAACAATGGGCTTTTACAAAAACTTTTATCTTTGGGTCTTTGTGCTATAACTGATAAAAGTTTTATACAGAATGCATTCTTTTGATTAACTCCGAGTATTATCAAGAATCGCGATGCAGTTGAATTAAACTTTACATTAAATTTATTTAAATGAATAAAGGGGTGAGGAAAAGTTTAAGTGCATGTTTTCCTCTCTATTCAGACCTGATTTATGTATTGCTATAAGAAATTAAATTTGAAGATCTTCATGCAATATTTAATTTTAACTTAATTTTTTATGTGTAAAAGTGCATACATTTATTGATAGCAAAGTTGTTCTAAAAATGTACATACATTCACATATATATTTAAAAAAAAGTTGAATGTGGAAATTAATTATACCTTTTAATACTGTTCAAATAAATGCTCTTGTTCATTTGATTTGAAATTGATTTTTTTTCGGATAACGATTTCGGGTGAAGCCCGACAACATGTGCAATAAAGTGTCATATCATAATGTTTGAAATAGTACTATTAATGTTTTTATCTCAAGTATTGATTCATAATGATATCCCCACAAAGCATTTATGGATATTAAAATATTTGAATATATATTAAACAAGGTTTGCGTTGATCTTTCGCTGATATTTAACGACTTGTTCAAATATTTGTTTCTTATCGCCAGGAAATTGTTTCTATACTATGAAGTATGTATCGTAGAAACTAATACTTTTAGGCAGGGTTTTAATGATTTGATTCTAAGTTTATAAACTCGGATATTTATTTCTCGTCGAAAGCAATTGGTCAAAGCCCCAGATATATAAATCTTCCCCGCGATTGATTTTTCTGTGATTTAAGCGTGATTTTGTTGCAGTACATTCCTTTTGATGCGGCGATTGTTCAGATACAACCTGTCAAACGTTAATCCCTCGTTATCAAGTTTGTCTTGAGGGGGATTAGTTAACATTGATTTGTACAAGTCAAGATATCTCCTTATATAGAACTATGTAGGGAGATGGTACTTCAGGGTTGTATGAAAGTGTTGACTTTTTGTGTTATTTGCCTTCATAAGTTTGAAAGAATAGATTCTTTATTGTAAAAACTGGGTTAAATACAGAAAATAATTTTATTTTATTTTAAGGTTGGAAATATAACATATTACATTTATATATATTAAGTATAAAATAACAGAAATTGCGATATAGTCAAAACTGTGGGTACATGGTAAAAGTCTGTTAAAAGTACCTGTGCACCTGTGCACCACTTGCTCATTTCATTCAAGTCCCTTTCACTGCCTTGTTAGCTCACCTGAGCATGAAGTGCTCAAGTGTGAGCTATTGTGACCACTCTTCGTCCGCCGTCTGTCATCTGTCCTATGTCGTCTGTCGTCAACTTTTAGCTTGTTTACACAATAGAGGCCATATTACTTGAGCAATCTTAACCAAACTTCCACAGATTGTATATGACCATAAGATCTCGGACGAGTTTGATAATGGGCAAGATCGGACCAGTAACACCAGAGTTATGTTCCATGAATCAGCAAAAAATGCAGTTTTTCATCTTGTTTACACGACAAGATCTTGTTTATACGATAAAGGCCACATTTCTTGAGTATCTTACCAGACTTGCACAGATTGTATATCCATAAGATCTCAGACGAGTTAAATAATGGGCAAGATCGGACCAGAAACACCAGAGTTATGGCCCCTGAATTAGCAAAAATGCAGTTCTACATGTTGTTAATACAGGTCACATTTCTTGAGCAATCTTATCTAAAGTTACGCAGTTTTTTTTGTTTTTTTTTATTGTTTCTTTTTTTTTTTTTTTTTTTAAATATCATATGTTTTTTTTAAATGTTTTTTTTTTGTTTTTTTTATCTCTTTTCATTATTTTTTAATATATATATGTTTTTAAATGTTTTTTCCCCTCTATTTGGATTTGACGAAACAGGAAGCATTGGTATGATGTCCAGTTGTGCATATTGCGTTTTTTTTCCGGTTTGTTGATTTTTGACAGAGTTACGGCCCCTTGACATTTTTTATTTTTACCTTTAAATTTCTTGTTGGCGCTACTCCTCCTTAACACCATGTTGGATTTCGACGGAACTTTGCAGGAAGCATGGGTAAGATATCTAGTTGTGCAAATCGCTGTATATCAATGAAATCTTGGACAAGTTTGAAAACCAGCTAGATTTTGTTAGTAACGAAAGAGTTATGGCCCTTGATTTATTGAAACATGCTATATTGTATTTTCCTTTGTTAAATCTGTAGCTACTTCATTTTTTATCTGAGGACCAAAGGACTAGGTATGATAAGGGACAAAATTGGCCCCCAATATTGAAAGTTTTAATGCACAAGTTTTGAATATCTAATTTAGCTACAAATGAACTGAATCAATATTAAAACTCATTACAAGTACGTTTGAAGGCTCTAAATGAGTTTAAGAGCCTCACAAACAAGGCCTTTTCTTTCAAAAAATGACATTTTTGTTCATTTTCAGCAGTTTTCGATCAGTTTTTGGTCTTGGAAATACGGAGCACACCCTCAAGCACAGCTGATTTTTTGTTGAAACAAGTACTTGATAGGGATCATCAGCCAAAAAACTGTGTGTGCTCGGAGGTGCGCTCTATATTTTTAGGATCAAAATCTTGCCCAGAAAGGTCCAAAATCTACACAGTATAACAAAATTACCAAAAATACCGTGTTTTGAGACCCTATTAAATCTTTTAGATAAATAAAATAAATAAAAATATATTTTGAAGATAGAATATGATAGAATATGATCAATTTACTTCAATATGCACAACAGATTATATTTAAATATTATTTTGTTGCATTTTGAATATATTGGGGGGCCAAAATATCCCCTTATCATAACTTGTCCTTTGTTTAGAATGTTTAAATATCAATAAAAGCTTAAACAACTTGCCCGATTCATATCCACCACCCCAAAAATTAAAAATACACAAGACTATAGACACAACAGACTTATTGCCCATGATTACCAGGTGAGCGATCTGGGGCCTACCTGGCCCTCTTATATGTCATATTGGGACTGAAGAAGAGGCCCTATCAATTAAATAATTCAAAACAACCTTCTTCTTCAAAACTGCAAAAATCAATGCATCATTCATTGGTTTTCTTAATAAAGAAAATCATTAAATAATGTCTGATTTAAAAGTTAATTATGTATATTTGATCTCAAATAAACTCGATCCCCTCTTTCCAAAACATTTTACATTTTTTCTTTCCAAAACATTTTACGCCCATAGGGGCTTTTTTAGGGATTATGCAGTACTATATATTATATGTTGTTAACAATTCAAATGACCTTAGGGGCAAATCTCGTCCCATCCCTGGAGTCACAGTTTTACATAGTTATGAAAATCTTCTTCTTCAAAACTGCAAAAAATAGAGGTCTATTATTTTGCATTTGGCGTAAGCTTGTGATCCTCTGCCAAATTAGTTCAATGGTGACCAAGGGGTCAATTTTAGTACTCCCGGTAGTGGTGGTGGTATCAGTTTAAAATAGAGTTATATTGGAAAAATCTTCTTCAGAACTTCCAGAATTCTTTCATCTGACCCACTTTTGTTATTGTTGCAAGTGTCTACAATGGACAAATGTCATCAGGTTCAGTGATTCAGGGCCATCTTGTTTAGTATACCTTAAAACGGCCTCCCACAAAAATACTGGGCTAAATAACTGATTCCAAAGCATTATTAAGGTCGCAGGCAAAAATCTTTTACCTTACATATCGCATATTGAATAAAAGATCAGTTGTAATTTTTGTCTACGAAAATGGAATTTTGTCCAGGAAAACATTTTGAACTCTGATAAAAAACAAAACAAGAACAAGTTAAAAAACAAGAACAAGTTTTGTGTCTTTTCAGAAGTTGCAAAAAATGACTTCAAGTTGGTAGAATCACATGTAGAGCTAACAAATCCCTTAAGAAGTATGTAAACCATTGGTTGTCATTTTGTATCATTTTATATCATGACGCAGTTAGAACTCTTCAAATTTGAACTATCACTGTCAACTTCAGCAAGTGTTATGTCATATCTTTGTCACTCGTCCTTCGGATGGGGACGTAAACCGGGGGGTCCCATGTATCGGTCTATCCTCTGAGCACGTTAAAGAACCATAGGAATCTATTCGATAATAAGAGTAGGGCAGGTTCCCGGATTCCTATGTATCCTTCCTCTCTCTGGAGCGGCTCTAAATAACCTATACTGTGTTGATGAGCCGTTAAACAACATTCAATTCTATATCTTTGTCATGCCAAAATATTAAAACAAAATGCCATATCATAATTTTCTTTTTTAGAATTGTTCAAAAACATTATTTCTGTATAAAATCAGGAGTTTCCCAACATACTCACAGGACGGGGTGGGAGTGGGTAGCCATGACTCGATCTCCCTTGATTTTTATATCGTTTTTAAAGTATTTAGACATTCTTTTTTTTAATTTTTGGTTTTCACTGTTACTCAGGTGAGTATTTGCCAAGCTATGCCGCTGAAAATTGATAAAAATAGATTAAATAAATGAGCAATAAATTTGAAAAAAGAAATCACTCTAAACATATAAAAATGAAAGACCCGAAGAATGTACTTCCCAACTAAAGTTACGTGCCAGGGTTCAAGCTATTTTAAACTTGGCAGTAAAAAAAATCATATTGTGTTGCAACGCGAGCGTCATGTATAGATTTCTCCGAGATCTTCCGTAAGACAGCTATTTATAACTTCGGGATCCATCTATGGCCTGATAAGACTTATTGTAATTTATGATTATTAATCATTAATTGCACTATTGTATTATGGGAAACTGTCAATGTTTCATCTGTATCTTTGAACCAAAAGTATTTCAATTTTAAAATTGGTCATTTATTAGTTTGGGGCTAAATTCTTTTTAAAAAAATTAGCCCCAAAGCCTGATGGCCCACTTTAATAGCTTGCCATTAATTTGTTTCTGAACATACTTTGCTAAAATCAAATTAGGAGCTGCTGTGACCGAGTGCTTTGCATAATTGCAAAGTGTAATTGCCTCTTGATCCCAGGTTTGATTTCCAGAGATCACGTCCCAGGTTTTTCAAATTCATTCCCTCAGTACCTTATTCGGGAATGGTACTGTGAAAGTATGCCATCCTTCAGAGGGGATGTAAATAAAGCAGATGGTCCCATGTGCCTTAGATATCATATGTACCTTAAAAATCTTGTTGAACTATACTGTGTTAAACAGTGATACAAAAAGTCTGTAAAACCCTTCTTTGGAAATATCAGGCTGCCACAATAGTCAGAATTGATTGTGTGCAGTTATCGAAAGAAAGAGAGAGAGCAAGAAAGGATTCCATTTTATTTTTTTTCTAATCAAAATATTCTGAGATAAGTTTGTCAGTGTTAACTTTGTTTTGTTAACTTTGTTTTGCCAAAACGAAACTGGTCCACATTTGATAGATTTGCAACATGAAACAAATTTCGATAATATAACAGAATTATATCCCCCCAACAAAAAAACACTAAAAACAGTGATCAATTTAGTGCTTTTAAGGCTTTTTATACATTTTAACTGATGATACAGGATAATTTTGTTGAGCAAATATTTGCGTGGTGCCTCATTACAGGGTAAAATGGAAACCATTGTTTGAGTTATAATACTTTTTTTATTGAATACTTTAAAAGGCAAATGTGGTATTGGTTTGCAGTAACAGTTGATAGCTGTTATGGTGAAAATAGTGAATGTATACCGTACATTGAATTGAATTGAATGTTGTTTAACGGCTCATCAACACAGTATAGGTTATTTAGAGCCGCCCCAGAGAGAGGGGAAGGATACATAGGAATCCGGGAACCTGCCCTACTCTTAGTATCAAATAGATTCCTATGGTTCTTTTACGTGCTCGGAGAATAGTTGAGGCATAAATCAAAATTAAGATTGTTTACCTTTAACTGACTGATCCTTTAATTTAAAAATGGCCCCCACTCAAAATGTTTTTTTTTACAATTTACACACTAACATATTAAATAATCAGTCAGTTATGGACAGTTATTTTTGAAATAATTTGTTTAGGTTATTACAGTTTTGGGGTTGTTTTTTTCCAAATAATTGCGATAAGTTTGTTTTCAGATATGCATTCATGTTCATCTATTTTTAAATCTGTTGCTTTCCCATCACATATTATATTTTTCCCTGGTTCTCCTATCTTTGTTGTTCACTAATTTGTCATTATTTCTTTTACTGCAATGTTAAGAAATATTTTATGCAAGCTCTTAAGATGGTACATGTTACATAACAAAATTGGTAATCTAGTTTTTAAGTCGCCTGCATAGCATGGCAGACACTTAGGAATCACTTTGTCTGTCATTTGTCATCGTCCGCCCGTCCGTCACACTTTAACCTGCAACCTGACTTTGGTCATAACTTGAAAAGTATTTGTCCTATGTTTATAAAACTTCACACCCATCTTCATTTTAACCCAAGGAAGTCGCTACACATGTCCAGTAACCCTGACTTTCATTTTGACAGAGGTATGCCCCCTTTCTTACAACTTTAGCCTGCAAGTTAACCAAGCTCGTAACTGGCTATAACTTAAAACGTATTTGATCCATGTTCATGAAATTACACACACATATTCATCTTACCACAAGGAATGTTGTTACCCATAACCAATAACTCTGACTTTCATTTCAGCAGAGTTATCCCCTTTTCATAAAATTTTAACCTGCATTACCTAACCATAATAACTGGCCATAACTTGAAAAGCATTTGACCTATGTTCACAAAACTTCACACACATCTTCATCTTAAGTGAAGGAATGTCATTACACATGTCCAATAACTCTGGCTTTCATTTTGGTAGAGTTATGCCCTTTGCATAAAACTTTAACCTGCAAACTAACCTGACTCATAACTTAGCAAACTATTGACCTACAGTCATAAACAAAATATTGACCTACGGTCATGAAACTTTATACAGTTCTTCTTTATCAATTATTTAATGCCATTGATATGTCCAGTAACTCTGACTTTCATTTTAGCAGAGTTATGCCCCTTTTCATAAAACTTTAACATGAAACCTAACCTAGCTCATAACTTGACAAAATATTAACCTATGGTCACACAAATTTATAGTTTTTCCTTATGAATTATCCAATGCAGCTTTATGCCCACTTTTTTAGATCACCTGAGCCGAAGGCTCAAGGTGATCTATTGAGATCACTCTGCGTCCATCGTCCGTCCGCCGTCCGTCAGTCGTCGTCGTTAACTTTTCTTCAAACGACTTCTCCTCAGAAACCGCTTGGCTAATTTTGACCAAACTTCACATGGATGATCCTTAGATGAATGCTTTTAAGATTTGTTAAAATTAGGTCAGCGCGACATCTAAGATGGCCACCATTACCATATATGTTTGAAACCTTAAAAAATCTTCTTCTCCAGAACCGCTGGACAGATTTCAACAGTTTTTCTTTTACAATGATCGCCAACGCCTAGACTATCAAGTTCGTCCAAATGAAGTCCCCAGGGTCAAAACTGGCCGTGCCCCGGGGATCCAAATTTTATATTTTGAGATTTTGCATGTTTTTCATATAGACATATAGGAAAAAACTTTAAAAAATCTTCTCTGAAACCACAAGGCACAGAGCTCTGATGTATTACATCTAGCATCAGCTTATGGTCCTCTACTAAGTTTGTTCAAACGGTGACCCTGGGGTCAAATTTGTCTCCGCCCTGGGGGTCACAGTTTTACATAGACTTATGTAGGATTTTTTTTTAAAAAATCTTCTTCTCGAAAACTAAAAAGAGCCAGAGGTTTGATATTTTGTATTTACTATAAGCTTATGGTCATTTACCAAGTTTGTTCAAATGGTGACCCTCGGGTCACATTTGACACCGCCCCAAGGGTCACATGTTTTGCATAGACATGTATAGGGAAAAACTTAAAAAATCTTCTTCTCTGAAACTGCAAGAGCCAGAGATTTAATATTTTGCATTTGCTAAAAGCTTATGGTCCTCTACAAAGTTTGTTCAAATGATGACCCGGGGGTCACATTTGGCCCCACCCCGGAGGTCACAGTTTTACATAGTCTTGTATAGGGAAAAACTGAAAAAAATCTTCTTCTCTGGAACCACATGGCACAGAGCTCTCATGTATTACATGTAACATCAGCTTATGATCCTTTACCAAGTTTGTTCCAATGGTGACCCAGTGGTCTTATTTGGCCCCACCCCGGTGGTCACAGTTTTACATAGGCTTGTATAAGGAAAAACTGAAAAAAATCATCTTCTCTGGAACTGCA
The DNA here is from genome assembly GCA_037043455.1 of Cyrtodaria siliqua. Lineage (NCBI taxonomy): Eukaryota > Metazoa > Mollusca > Bivalvia > Adapedonta > Hiatellidae > Cyrtodaria > Cyrtodaria siliqua. Next base: position 69,396 of record JAWPHD010008953.1, on the reverse strand, counting down.
AGAGCCAGAGGTTTAATATTTTGCATTTGCTATAAGCTTATGGTCCTCTACCAAGTTTGTTCAAATGGTGACCCTGGTGTCAAATTTGGCCACGCCCGGGGTCACAGTTTTACATAGACTTAAATACGAAACACATTAAAGTCTTCTTCTCTGGAACTACAAGAGCCAGAGGTTTAATATTTTGCATTTACTATACTCTTATGGTCCTTTACCAAGTTTGTTCAAATGGTGACCCTGGGGTCACATTTGGCCCTGCCCCATGCCCAGGGGTCATGTTTTACATAGGCTTGTATAGGGAAAAACTTAAAAAATCTTCTTCTCTGAAACCAAAAAGCTCTCATATATTACATGTAGCCCTGGGGTCACATTTGGCTCTGCCCAAGGTGTTACGCTCCTTCATTTTGTATTTGATATTTACCAAACTTTGTAAGTGTCTTTATATCAATGTTGTTATACACAACAGAGCCCACATTTCTTGAACAATCTTAACCAAACTTGCACAGACTGTATATGACCATAAGATTTCGAAGAAGTTTGATATTGTGCCAGTACTCAGGTGATCAATTTAGGGCCATCTTGGCCCTCTTGTTTCTTTTAAACTTTAACACTTCAAACAAAAATCTGCTCCAGAACTCATGAAAGTTTGCACCCCTGTCCTCAAACTTTATAGTTAGATTGACCTTCTGAAATACACAATTGGCAGGTGACACAAGTGTACTGTGGAACACCCTTCTGGTATTAAGTTTCTTGTGTGTGTCCACCTCACCAGCACCACTGTGTTTTTTAAGTGTGTCCTTCGGCAAGACACTTCCTTTAATTGTCCTTGTCTCGTCGTACAGAGAGATAATTAAACCAAGCCGTTGTATGGGGACATGAACCAAGCCATCTCATGTTTCTTAATCTACCCTTCAAACACATTAAAAAAACATCATATAGGAATCTATTTAACAGTAAGAAAAGGCATAGTTCCCAGATAATTATTTATTCTTCCTGTCTTTCGTGGATGGCTCAAATAACCTATAACATGTTGATGATCAAACCTTTAAAAACAAATCATTTCTTGAATTTCCGGTCTTATGGATTTAGTTTGATTGAACTTGTTAGCAGTGATCTTAAAGCTGCACAGGCAGTACTTTTAAATGGTACTGACTTATGAATATGAATGAGTCAAAATTTTAAATACTTTAAAAAAAATTAGTTTGTAGTCTTTGTACAGATAACATTGATAAATACAGCTTTCACATAATTATATTTCATTAAAAAGATTGTTGCCTGGAAAGGGATTCGAACCAAGGACCTTGTGCTCTTATTTGCGCTTCAAAAGCTGAAGATAAGCACTATACCACCGATATTTGTATATACTTTGTAGCATTTCTAACACTAAATAGGCATTACACAAAACTAGGGTACATGGGCGCAAACATTTATACTGAATAAAAAATAGAGATAAATATTTTCGAGACAGAATCCTAGTTTAAATTTGATATAATATAGTTTTGGATCACACAAGGTCTGTAGAAAGTAGATGTCCAAGCACACAGACATATTAATAAACAGATAGGAAACTTCCTATCTTAACCAATGAAGTAACCAAAATATCACGTGGCACCTTTAAACCATGTTAAATTTTCATTCTATCTTTTCTCTCAATTATTCACTGGTTTTGATGAGAATACATTCAAAAAATTAATATTGAATAGAAAAATGCGATTATAATAATTTATGTTTATTTTCAAAATAAAAAGATGTTTAAAGTTAAAAATCTCTTAAAAATCAAGGTTTTGACATAGTCAAAATTTCCGTCAAACTCTTTTTTTGCTCTAAATGTAAGAGAAAACAAAATACTATCATTGGAAAGAAAATTAAATTTGTGATGGGATTTGACATGAATGAAATATGTATCTATAAAACTCTTCATGATATGTGTGTTTAAAGTTGGGAAATATTTTGTGAAATTTTCGCACTGTGCCACGTGAAATTTAGATAATTTTCGTAGTGTCCTATTTGTTATTAGGTCTGTGCTTAGCATTATTATAGGCTGTAGTACAGAAAGAAAACTTTTTTTTAATTATTTAGCAATACTAGAACATGCAGACAAAACTATCATGAAAGATGTCCTTCATATCCAAGTTTATGCAAGTCGGTGACAATATTAATAACATATACTCCTCAAAATAAGTTAAGAACCATATCCCTTCTTTATTTCAATAAGATTAAAGTTTGCATCATCGCACAAGTTTAAATGCACATTGCATTCCAAAAATGGAAACTGTGTTTCTTGTTTCTGTATTCCGAATACAGAAACACGCTCTGGAACTTTAGGAACATTTTAAACAATTTTTTTTTTGGAAATTCAGTAAAAAATACTTTTTTTCACCCAAAAAAGATATTTCTTATTATTTTCATGAATACCGGTATTGATTCCTTAACAAACATTTGTGACCATTTTCATTAGAATAACTCTACATATAAGCTTAGTGTTCAGTGCCAAATATGCAACTACGTCTTGAAATTTACTTCATTTTGGATGAGATAAAAAATCAGCATTTTTCAAAACTGTTCGGTGTAATGCATTTAAACTGTCAAAGATTAGTCAATTTCGTGGAAAATTTAAATTTCGCGTCCATAGTTACATTGGTAGTGATTAAACATAATGAATAAATTGACAAAACATATTAAAACTGTTAGTATTGTTGTTTTGGGGCAAATTAATGATTTTTAGAAATTAACAAAAATCTCTGACTCTTTTTAAAGGGGTTGATGCACCATTTTCAAACAATGTTTATTTTAAAGAGCTCTGAAAAAACTTGAAAAAAGCTGAAAGAATTATCAAAATGCCAAGAAAAATAAAGGAAATATGACCTATTCAAAATTTGCAAAGAAACATAAATGGAGGTGGCCATCTTTGAACAATGACGTCATCGCGCCCTTTTACCTTTTATGTGTTGCATATTGACAAAATGTTTTTTAAAGCAAACATCACTGTAAATGAAAAATAAGCATACAATTTATACATTTTACATCTTTATATTTATTTTTAATCAATTTGCAGTGATTTTCTTTGCTTTAAAATACATTTTGTCAATATGTCATATATGATAAAAAGGCGCGATGACGTCATCGTTCAAAGATGGACGCCTCCATTTTATGTACTTTGCACATTTTCAATAGGTCACATCTCCTTTATCTATCATGACATTTTGATAATTCTTTCAGCTTTTTTCAAGTTTTTCAGAGCCCTTTTAAATAAATCGTGTTTGAAAATAGTGCATCAACCCCTTTAATTAACAGAACAATGTATATCAACATTTTGTTCTTTCATCTAATGCAAAAGACCTGACAATGTCCAGCTTAATGCAAAGTTGCTTACACATTCTTTGTAACCATTTGAAAATGGTATGTAGTCAATTTCACTAGTAAGCATATGGAGAAATATTCTTGCGGTCTTTAATTTATTTTGAGGAGTATATATGCCTCCTGCATATATAGCTTTAGTAGGCCAGATTAGGTAAGAATGGTGAATTGATGTTATCTATATGATCAGTTTTCTTCACTTTAGAAATTGCTAATTCCTTTCAGCTAATTTTTTTTTTTTGTAATCTGAATAAACTGCATTGTTAGTTATTATAGTAATATGAATATCTGGTTCATTACGAATATATAAAATAGAATTCATTCTCGTAATAATAAATGATAATTTGTATTAATAAAATTTGCTCTGGTGTGAAATAATTCCATTTAATCAATAATAAATTCAATAGAAAGTTTGAGAGTCGTATTGAAGTGTTTTGGACAGATTGTGTTAAGTTGGATTTTATATGAATTTTAATGTGTTTCGAGGATGACTTATTGTTTTTGTGTGAATGTTTAAATCTGAATATGCCTGGTACTTTGAATGCGTGGTATTTTAATTTTCCTACACATTTTTCTCTGAGTAAGTTTTTAATTTTAGTTTTTATTAAACAATCATGATTCTGAAAATCAGTCTTAAGTTATGCTGGATCTTCAGCTGTTCTCCATGGTTATCAGACTCCATATTATAAGTATGATCACAGACCTAATAACAAATAGATTGGACACTACGTATATTATCTAAATTTCACGTGACAGTGCGAAAATTGCACAAAATATTTCCCAACTTTAAACACACATATCATGAAGAGTTTTATAGATACAATTTTCATTCATGCCAAATCCCATCACAAAGTTAATTTTCTTTCCAATGATTTATTTTGCTTTCTCTTACATTTAGAGAAAAAAAGGAGTTTGACGGAAACTTTGATTATGTCAAAACATTGATTTTTAAGAGAAAAGCGAAAAATGATGATATTTTTAACTTTAAACATATTTTTATACAATTTCTTATTTTGAAAATAAACATAAATTATTATAATCCCATTTTGCTATTCACTATGAATCTTTTGAATGTATTCTCATCAAAATCAGTGAATAATTGAGAGAGAAGATAGATGGAAAAGTTCAGGTGTCATGTGATATTTTGGTTTCTTCAATGGTTAAGATAGGGCATTTCCTATCTGTTTATTAATATTTCTGTGGTATGATGCTGGAAATCAGTCTACTGGTGTTGGATCATCAACTAGTTTACTGTTTTCCGTCGCTATATCATAAGGATCAGTCTAGTTATGCTGGATCATCAACCAGTCTACTGTTCTCAATCTCCATAAGTATAATTTCTAGAACCAATCTAGATCTAGTAATGCTGGATCATCTGCTAGTCTATATACTGTTCTCCATCTCATCACCCCGGCGAAATTTTCTGGAACTGTTCCAGAACTGTTCTAGAGAGGTTCTGAATAATTGTTCTAGAACTGCTCATGAAATGTTCTGCATACGTTCTAGAACAGTTTAGATACTGTTCTTGAACGTTAAATGAGACAAAATTTCTGGAACTATCGTTCTTGAACGGTTCAAGAACAAGTTCCAGAACACAAGTTCCAGAACTATTCTAGAGCTTTAGTTTTTGAACTGTTATCCCTGAATGGTTCAAGAATGATAGTTCCAGAAATTTTGTCTCATTTAACATTCAAGAACTGTATCAGAACTGTTCTAGAACAGATGAAGAACATTTCATGAACAGTTCTTGAATAATTATCCCAAAACCATTCAAGAACTATTCTAGAACTTCTGTTCTTGAATGGTTCAAGAACGATAGTTCCAGAAATTTTGTCTCATTTAACGTTCAAGAACTGTATCTGAACTGTTCTAGAACAAGTATCCCAGAACCGTTCAAGAACAGTTCATGAATGAAAATTTATTTTTAGAATGCAATATCCAGCACGTATATGCATATAAACAAGTTCAGATTGTTGATTGTAGTAAATTTCTTGTAAACTATAAATATAAATTATTTTTTTCTTATTTTTTCCAAAATTATCTTTTACACATTTTGTTTCAGAACCAAAGTCTAATAACCATGGTTGACCATCATTAACCTGAGTTGACCATGGTCTTAACATCTAGCAATATTGACACCATGGGACAACCATGGTCATTTCTGACCATGGTTGACCAGGGTCAAATGACCATGGTCTTAACATCTATCAAAATTAGCACCATGGTCAATTCAGACCGAATATTACCTTACCCCACCCACTCTTTACACTAACAATTTGCTTTATTTTTTAATCTTGTTGTTGTGCAGGTTTTGTTGATTAAAAAAGACTTATTAATTTACTTCATGTATTCTTACCTCCTATGTTCCAATTCATTTTGAAATATCCAACTTTAATCTCTGTTATTCTCAAATTTATCAGATTTCCAAATATAATTATAAATGTCATTTGCGCATGGTGCTGGAAACAAAGGGACAGTACTCTAACTGATTTCAAGACATGCTCTTAAACTGTTCTTAATTAGTTCTTTTGCAATTTCAAGAACAAATGAAGAACAGTTTAGGAACATCAAGGGTTCTTAAAGTGTTCTTAATTAGTTCTTACATTTGTTTTATTTATTTTATACATTTATAGTTCCTGAACTGTTCTTAAATTGTTCCTGATATTGTTTAAGAATGCTATTAGAACACTTTAAGAACATGTCCTCTTGATACAAGTTCCTGAACTGTTCTTAAATTGCTGATATTGTTTAAGAACGGTATTAGAACACTTTAAGAACATGTCCATTCCTGTACAGTTCTTAAATTGTTCCTGATATTGTTTAAGAATGGTATTAGAACACTTTAAGAACATGTCTTTTTGATACAGTTCTGAAACGGTTCTAAATTTGTTCCAGAACATTTCAAGAACAGTTTAAGAACCAACTGAGTGCGTGAAATGGTCAAGAACTGTTCTTAAATGAATTTCATGATGGAACATTCCTTATGGTGTGGAGTGGATCAGCTTCCTGCAAATTCCAAGATGGTCACTGTCACTTAAAATATAAGTGTTTGCGAATGATCTCATATTTGTTTACCTTAACAAATATTGGAAGAAACGTGCAGCACTCCAAGGAAAAATGTGAATTGCATGAGCAAATTCAGTTTGATTTAGTCAATTTGGAATGTTGGCCGATATTGAAGGCTAACAAAACTGTTTTGTATTTCAGATCCACCAGACATTGACATTGAAGATGTGGTAAGTGTATTTTCTTATTTTATCTTTGTTTTATACCATACAAATTTTCATTACACTTAAGTTACATTTTACACTTAACAATTCTATCTTTGACAAAAGCCTACCTGTTTATAGAAAGATAAGAAATATTATGGTATAACAAAAAGGAGAAATAGTTTTGTACATTGTACACTCCAGCATTTTCATTTTGCATCTGATCTTTACCAAATTTTACCAGGTTCTTAATATCAATAAAAAGTTGAATGAGTTTGAAAAATATAAGTATCAGATAATAAATACGTTGTGGCCCTTGATTCAATGATTTTTTTTATATTTTGGGGGTTGGTGTGATTATAACAAGTATCCCACAAACATTTCCAACAAACATTGTTATATTTAATATTAAATTGCTCAACCTATCAGCCTCTTTAGCCAGTAGAGTGATACAGGCCCTCATGTGTCTCTTGTTATTATATTAATTACTTTTAAGAAACGGAAATGCAAAAGTTAAACAGCAAGTGTAGCATTCACTGAACGCAACCAAGCAAACATGCATTTAAATCAATTGTGTAGAAAAAATAAATAAAAGTCATCACAAACATACAAATGTTGACTATGGCATTTCTGTACATTATTGCACCATTTAACATACACGCTCTGCTGTCTCCTGAAGGTCTCACACCTCTATTATCTTCCCTGAAAGCTCACCAGAAAATAATTCTATCCTTTTCTCCATTTTAGACAATTTTTAATTCGAAAAAAAACAACAGTTTGTTTCTTTGCATTAGCATAGATCTACAGTGTAAAAGACAGATGCTACAGAAAATCCCATGTTGATATGAGGTTTCATTCAAATTTCAGAAGTGTTTGACCGAAGCACCACATGTTCTGCTAGATAGTGTATGGATTTTGTATTTATCGTAGGGATCACATACACATGAGATTTAAAAAAAAATTCAAACTGGTAAATATTTGTTAATTGTGTTTTAAATTGCAGGTACAGTTGCTGCCACGCGGATTACGACTAATCCCACTCATCGCGGCATTTTTATCTCACCGCGGACTAACTGATTTTGTCCCCGCGATCCGCGGACAGCCCCCTCATCGCGGGGATAATACATTTTTCCCACCGCGAGACAAACACCGTGATTCTGGCAGCAACTGTATTGAATCAATGAAGATTTTAAGCTTAAAAACATTGTAAATTGTGTTTATCATAATGCCACAAACAAAAACGTCATGATGGGATCCTATGGGAAAATTAATTGTGTTGGGAGACGTTAACACTTCTGGATAAATTATGTTAAGAAATTGGGGCCATTAATGTAATATGAAACATTATAGACAGGTACTTGAAATATTATATTTATGCTATCCATGATAATTTCAGCGTTTTTATCAAAATAGCTGACCAGATGAATTTTAGTTAGGCGTGTTTCTTTAATCGTATTCTTTAGATGTGTTTTAATGAAATTACGCAAAAATGTCGCACATTTAGTGTTATAGATTTTGATCAGTTGTGTCAATAGGCATGCTCAGAAGTTCTCAGGTTTTCATGATAAGACTGCATATATGTTGATAAAATGTCTCGCATTCTATAAGATATATTTCCCGTTACAGAAAAATCTGATTTTAGATCCTGATTTGTTCAAACAGTGCCAGATAGTTTTATTTGCCGTCCAATTCACCGTGCTCAAGGGTGATAAAAGGCAGTGCCGAGTCTAACATGCAGTAGCGTTTAAAGTTTAAAGTCAACAACATGCCCACAGTAAACTTGTCAATTTTCCCTTTTATGTTAATACATTGGGTGTTGATAGTCTATATATCCATACAACAGATTTCAAAAGCTACTTGAGAAAGTGTACTTCTAAATAAATAACTTGATTAATATACAATATGTGCATATGAAATATACAATTTCTTAATATTGAATGTATACTCAGTTGCGAAAGAAAGTGTACACTTTGAAAATTTTACTTTACTATCATATCCTCGTTATCAAACGACAGTCCCTTAATGATTCAACAACGACAGTCCCTTAATGATTCAACCTATTGAAAAACAAATGACACCATGATATTGGCAATGGAATGATAAAAACTTTGGTACCAAACATGGCATATTCGTTTTGGAATTTGTCAACTTTATACAATTAAATCTAAACAAAACTCATTGTACACTTTCTTTTGCAACTGAGTATATTTATATAAGGACTTGTAACAGCTCTTTACAGTATGAAAATATTCAAATTTATTGAAATATTGAGTTATAAAATAAAATTTATAAGCTTTAACAGTTTTTGATTTAAGAGACACCTTATCATAAGCCTGTTTTATTGGCTTTGGCCTTTTTGATGAGGGCTTTAAAGAACATGGGAGGTGTAATAAAATGAAGCAGTAGCTTTTTAAGCGTTAAAGTAGTTCGAATGATCCCTTGTTGAAGTGGTGTTGCTCAGAGGAGGTATCAAGGTTCATGCATTAATCCATCTGTGTTATGTATCCAGAAACAGTTGGAATGTATCCAAAAATAGTCGTAATTTATCAAAGCATAGATAGAATCCTTCTAATTTATCCAAAAATAGTTGGAATTAATTTATTGATCCATCTGTATTATGTAACCAAAAATAGTTGGACTTAATTCATTGATCCATCTGTATTATGTATCCAAATGTAGTTGGATTTTATCCTGTGTATCCAAAAATAGATGGAATTTATCCAAACATATGGGTAGATAGAATCAATATAATTTATTCAAAAATAGTTGGAATTAATTAATTTTTTTTTTAATTTCGATTACCAAATGAATGGTAATCCATTTATTCACCCCGTAATAGGTTTGTGAGGGTCGGGGTGGGCCACCCCTCAACAAACCGTACAGATATGTATGTAATATGCATCATATTTATATATAAACAGTTTTCACATATACTTACATACAAAAATGCATATCATAATTAGAAGCTGTATAAATAGGGAGTTGTTTTTTTTAAAACATCTTTACAATTTCAAAAGAAGATTTAAAATACACATTTCTGAAAGAATGACACCGAGGATCTTTCAAAAGTTTTATTTACAAATAAACCAGATTGCTGTTTGTCCCTTTCACACTTGAAAGCGATTTTTTTTTATAATTGTCAAGATATTTATTTTGCTACTTTAATACCCCTTCAATGATAATTGTAAAGATGTTTTTTTGTTTTTTTTGTTTTTTTTAAAACCCAGCATATATATTTTACCTAACAAATGATTTAACATAGATAAGTGCAAAGATAAAATAATCAAGTACGAATGTTTCAGTTTGTATACAAATCCACAAACTATCTCTGCTGAGTTTTACTATAGTTGATTGTGTGAAAAAAATGCTGTTATCAAAATAAAAATATATAAAGAAAAGACAAGATCTATCTATGGAGGTGTGACTCTTCATTATTCAGTGGGAACAGCGGGGAACATAAGTAGGCTTGGGAACTTTTTTTTTTTTGGAATTAATTTATTGATCCATCTGTATTATGTATCCAAATGTAGTTGGAATTTATCTTGTGTATCCAAAAATAGATGGAATTTATCCAAACATATCGGTAGAGAGAATCAATCCAATTTATCAAAAAAAAATAGTTGCCAATAATTTATTAATCCATCTGTATTGTGTATCCAAAAATATTGAGATGCAATTTGTCCAATTTATCCAAATATAGTTGTAATTTAAAGTCCCTTATTATCCCGCCATCACACATTTTACAACAGATGTACTCCATTTGTAAACCTTCTGATGACAAGGTTTATAATAACTTGCATATTTTGAGAATCCAAACTCTATATAGACAAAATATAAACGTCTTTAATCAGCCAGACCAAACCCCAAAACTGGAGTGTCGAATTAAGAGCTACCAACTCATAATTCATTTTACGCATATTCAATTGCAGATATTTTAAGAACTCGAAACTTATACTTTTAACTGGTGAATATACATTATTATAAGACCTGAACACATGTATAGAGTTTTGCTAAGGGGTTTTGTTGTTGAGTTTGTCATTATTTAGTGGGATAGTTTCTGTAAATTCATTAATCCATCTGTATTGTGTATCCAGGAGTAGTGGGATAGTTTCTGTAAATGCCCAGATTACAATCCATCTGTATTGCGTATCCATCTGTATTGTGTATTCAGGAGTAGTGGGATAGTTTCTGTAAATGCACTAATCCATCTGTATTGTGTATCCAGGAGTAGTGGGATAGTTTCTGTAAATGCACTAATCCATCTGTATTGTGTATCCAGGAGTAGTGGGATAGTTTCTGTAAATGCATTAATCCATCTGTATTGTGTATCCAGGAGAAGTGGGATAGTTTCTGTAAATGCATTAATCCATCTGTATTGTGTATCCAGGAGTAGTGGGATATTTTCTGTAACGCATTAATCCATCTGTATTGTGTATCCAGGAGTAGTGGGATAGTTTCTGTAAATGCACTAATCCATCTGTATTGTGTATCCAGGAGTAGTGGGATAGTTTCTGTAAATGCACTAATCCATCTGTATTGTGTATCCAGGAGTAGTGGGATAGTTTCTGTAAATGCACTAATCCATCTGTATTGTGTATCCAGGAGTAGTGGGATAGTTTCTGTAAATGCACTAATCCATCTGTATTGTGTATCCAGGAGTAGTGGGATAGTTTCTGTAAATGCACTAATCCATCTGTATTGTGTATCCAGGAGTAGTGGGATTTATCCCAGTGCAGAATTATAATTTCATTGTTACTAGTTGTTTGTAAATTTAACAGAATAATTTAGTAAATTATAATTTTAGCGGGAAGGGGAGGTGGGGGATGGTGGCAATAAAGCTGAAGATATTACAAGATTGCCATGAAATTTAGAGCTCTCTATAAGGTGGGTACCTTTACATTGCGCTCAGAGAGGTGGGGTGGGTGGGTGTGGGTATGGGTCAATGGATTTGCTGAGGTTTGCAAAATCCATCCTCCAAAAAAAAAAAAGTGATTACTTTTATATTTAGAAATAAATAATTTAATCAAAATGACAATGTGCAATCTGGGTAAATACCCATTGGTGGGACATAAAGATCTGAACAATACCGCATGCAGTATATCTGTGGTTTCAATGATTTTCAATTTACCAACCACTACATTTTTATCTCGCAGAATAGTATCGCAGATGTACACCCTGTAATTATTGTATTCCTGTAATTGTTGTAATCCTGTAGTTGTTATATTTCTGTCATTGTTTTATTTCTGTAATTGTTTTATTTCTGTAATCATTGTATTTCTGTAACTGTCGTATTGCTATAATTGTTGTTATCCTGTAATCGTTGTAATCCTCTAAATCTGGTAATTGTTGTAATCTTGTAATTGTTGTAATCCTGTAATTGTTGTAATCATATAATCAATGTAATCCTCTAAATCTGGTAATTGTTTTATTCTTGTAATTGTTGTTATCCTGTAATCGTTGTAATCCTCTAAATCTGGTAATTGTTGTAATCTTGTAATTGTTGTAATCCTGTAATTGTTGTAATCATATAATCAATGTAATCCTCTAAATCTTGTAATTGTTTTATTCTTGTAATTGTTGTAATCCTGTAATTGTTGTTATCCTGTAAATCCTGTACTTGTTGCAATCCTATAATAATTGTAATCCTGTAAATCCTGTAATTGTTGTAATTATGTAATCATTGTAATACTGTTAATCTTGTAATTGTTGTATTTCCATAAATCCTGTAATCGTAATCCTGTAAATTTTGTAATTGTTGTATTTCCATAAATCCTGTAATTGTTGAAATCCTGAAAATCCTGTAATTGTTGTATTTCTGTAAATTCTGCAATTGTTGAAATCCTGAAAATCCTGTAATTGTTCAAGTTGTATGTAATCCTGTAATTGCTGTAATCCTGTAGTTGTTGAAATTCTGTAATTGGTGTAATCCTGTAATTGTTGAAATTCTGAAAATCCTGTAATTGTTATAATCCTGTAATTGTTGTATACCTTTAATTGGTGTAATCCTGTAATTGTTGTGTTTCTGCAGAGACGTACTAAACCAGAGAATTTGCAACGTATGCTTTCAGATAGAAAATACTCGAAATTTCACGTATGCACTTTCATTTGTAACTATAGGCATTGTCATTTCTTAAAGCAACAGTCTGTAAATGGTCATCAGTTAAAGACAATTATGTTTGGAGTGCAGTGGTATTATCAAAATATTTCTGTGTTTACTAAAAATGTCAACAAATGTTATTTAAAAAAGTCTGACTGTGGCCCATGTTATGCTACTTGGCATTGTGCTTTTGCTGAAATGTGTAACTGTATAATATGATTCTCATTTTTCACAGCAGGGGTCTGCAACTGGTCTCAAATTAAAGAGAATGCTTTCCTGTGTAGTGACATTATTACATTCTTTCTGTCTTAAATATATGAACATAAAGGACGAGATTCTGCAGTTTTACCTCGTGTCAGATTTGAGTAAATGCCCGAGAGCTCTGGTTTCTGTAATGGTTGTATACCTGTAATTGTTGTATTTCTGTTATTGGTGTATTCCTGTAATTGGCTTGTTCCTGTAATTGTTGTTTATATTCCTGTAATTGGCATGTTCCTGTAATTGTTGTAATTGGTATATTCCTGTAATTGTTGTATCCCTGTAATTGTTGTAATTGTTGTTTTCCTGTAATTGTTGTATTCCTGTAATTGTTGTATTGATTTCCTGTAATTAATGTAATCCTCTTATTGTTGTTTCCTGTAATTGTTGTATTCCTATAATTGTTGTATTGATTTCCTGTAATTGGTTTGGTCCTGTAATTGTTGTCTTCCTGTAATGGGTGTATTCCTGTAATTGTTGTCTTCCTGTAATTGTTATATTCCTGTTATTGTTGTATTCCTGTAATTGGTGTATTCCTGTAATTGGTGTATTCCTGTAATTGGTGTAATCCTGTAATTGGTGTATTCCTGTAATTGTTATCTTCCTGTAATTGTTGTATTCCTGTTATTGGTGTATTCCTGTAATTGTTGTCTTCCTGTTATTGTTGTATTCCTGTAATTGGTGTATTCCTGTAATTGTTGTCTTCCTGTAATTGTTGTATTCCTGCTATTGTTTATTCCTGTAATTGGTGTATTGCTGTAATTGGTGTAATCCTGTAATTGGTGTAATCCTGTAATTGGTGTATTCCTGTAATTGTTGTCTTCCTGTAATTGTTGTATTCCCGTAATTGTTGTATTCCTGTAATTGGTGTATTCCTGTAATTGGTGTAATCCTGTTATTGTTGTATTCCTGTAATTGTTGTATTCCTGTAATTGGTGTATTCCTGTAATTGGTGTAATCCTGTTATTGTTGTATTCCTGTAATCGGTGTAAAATCCTGTTATTGTTGTATTCCTGTAATTGGTGTATTCCTGTAATTGGTGTAATCCTGTAATTGGTGTATTCCTGTAATTGTTGTCTTCCTGTAGTTGTTGTATTCCTGTTACTGGTGTATTTCTGTAATTGGTGTAATCCTGTTATTGTTGTATTCCTGTAATTGTTGTATTCTTGTTATTGTTGTATTCCTGTAATTGGTGTATTCCTGTAATTGGTGTAATCCTGTTATTGTTGTATTCCTGTAATTGGTGTAATCCTGTTCTTTTATTGTTGTATTCCTGTAATTGTTGTATTCCTGTTATTGGTGTATTCCTGTTATTGTTGTATTCCTGTTATTGGTGTATTCCTGTAATTGGTGTAATCCTGCTATTGTTGTATTCCTGTAATTGTTGTATTCCTGTTATTGTTGTATTCCTGTAATTGGTGTATTCCTGTAATTGGTGTAATCCTTTTATTGTTGTATTCCTGTAATTGTTATATTCCTGTAATTGTTGTATTCCTATTATTGTTGTATTCCTGTAATTGGTGTATTCTTGTAATTGGTGTATTCCTGTTATTGTTGTATTCCTATTATTGTTGTATTCCTGTAAGTTGTCTTCCTGTAATTGGTGTATTCCTGTAATTAGTGTAATCCTATTATTGTTGTATTCCTGTAATTGGTGTAATCATATTATTGTTGTATTCCTGTAATTGTTGTATTCCTGTAATTGTTGTTTTCCTGTAATTGGTGTAATCCTATAATTGTTGTACTCCTGTAATTGGTTTCTGTTATTGTTGTTATCTTGTAATTGTTGTAATTCTGTTATTGTTGTTTTCCTGTAATTGTTGTGTTCCTGTAACATGGTCGTATTTCCGCTATCATTGTCATTCTGTAATTTTTGCAATCCTGTAAATGTTGTATTTCTGAAATTTGCATGTTCCTGTAATTGGTGTAATCCTGTTCTGTTATTGTTGTATTCCTGTAATTGTTGTATTCCTGTAATTGGTGTATTCCTGTAATTGGTATCTGTTATTGTTGCTATGCTGTAATTGTTGTAATTATGTTATTGTTGTTTTCCTGTTATTATTGTAATCCTGTTATTGTTGTTTTCCTGTAATTGTTGTGTTCCTGTAACATGGTCGTATTTCCATTATCATTGTCATTCTGTAATTGTTGCAATCCTGTAAATGTTGTATTTCTGAAATTTGCATGTTCCTGTAATTGGTGTAATCCTGTTCTGTTATTGTTGTATTCCTGTAATTGTTGTATTTCTGTAATTGGTGTATTCCTGTAATTGTCATCTGTTATTGTTGCTATGCTGTAATTGTTGTAATTATGTTATTGTTGTTTTCCTGTTATTATTGTAATCCTGTTATTGTAGTTTTCCTGTAATTGTTGTGTTCCTGTAACATGGTCGTATTTCCATTATCATTGTCATTCTGTAATTGTTGTAATCCTGTAAATGTTGTATTTCTGTAATTGGCGTGTTCCTGTAATTGTTGAAATCCTGTAAATGGTGTAACCCTGTAATTGTTGTTATCCTGTAATTGTTGTAATCCTGTAATGTTATAGTTGTATTCCTGTAATCGATGTATTCCTGTAATTGACATGTTCCTGATATTAACTGTTGTCAGGAAACAGTACTGGGTGGTGATATAATATGATTTCATCATGTTTTGTTTGAAGAAATAGTCTATCATGTCTTGAGTGATTGCACCGAAACTTGGTTTCAGGACTACATCCCCCACCTCCTCCACCAGGCTTTTTTACACTGGTCACTGCATTCCCTTATTTCCCCAAAGTCCCCCAATTGATAATAGTCATAATGTTAAATAATACCTACATTTGGTATCACTTTCAAGCCCTTCTTAATCTTACTGTATAAGGTTTATTGTCATTACGTGTGTTAAAACTTGAAAAAAGGTAACTCTTAAAACAAGATATACATGAAATGCCACCAGTTAAGCATCAAAATATACATGCTTTTTCCTATACATGAAAGGAAGAACCCCCATCTTGTACTCACTTCACCACTCAAGTAGCACCTGAAACAATACGGGGATCTTGATGAACATGGCAAAAATGCCAAAATGAACATGAAATCGGGGGGAATTTTACCCCTCTGTCTGGATGAGCAGTGGTCCAATATCAAGCCCCACCCCTCATCACCATGGGGTCTGAATCAGGCCCTGTGAAAGAAGGAAGTATTGCAAATAAAATACATCATGATTATTAACTATATTTAATATATACTTAATGCATACATCTGTCACCAGTTGTAACACTCAAGGTAGCTTAGGGGTTATAACTCTTTATAGCTTAGTAAGTTTCTTATGAATTTTCCTAAGATCTCCGGAGTTATGTATCTTGAAAATATAACTATGCTTAATAAGTTTCTTATGAATTTACCTAAGATCTCAGGAGTTATGTATCTTGAAAATAGAAAGTATTAGGGATGATAATATACATGATAGATACAGAGATGTGTGTATTTTTTGGCAAGGGTTTTTGTAGACATGTACGTATCATTTAAAATATATTCAAACTGCTTAAATCAGTGCTCTGCATGATACTATACTCCTAAAATAAGTTAAAGAACATCCCTTCTTTGTTTCAATAAGATTAAAGTTTGCATCATCGCACATACAAATTTAAATATACACTGCATTCAAAAAATGGAAGCTGTTTCATGTTTCTGAATTCTTTACACCCCAAAAAAATTATTTGAAAATTCAGATTTTGAAATTTCAATAAAATGTTTTTTCACCCAAAAATGTTATTTCGTATTATTTTAATGAATTAAAAAACATCTGTCACCATTTTCTTTGGAATAACTCTACAGATAAGCGTGCAGTGTCAAATATGCAACTAGGTCTTGAACATTTACTTTACTTTGGATGGGATAAAAAATCAGCATTTTTCAAAACTGTTTGGTGTATGCATTTAAACTGTCAAAGTTTAGTCAATTTATTTTTGGGAAAGTTAAAATTTCGCATTCATAGTTCCATTGGTAGTGATTAAACATAATGAATAAATTGACAACACATATTAAAACTTTTAATATTGTTGTTTTGGGGCAAATTAATGATTTTTAGAAATTATCAAAAATCTCGGACTCTTTTTTAATCAACAGAACAATGTATATCAACATTTTGTTCTTTCATCTAATGCAGAAGACCTGACAATATCCAGTTAATGCAACATTGCTTAAACATTCTGTGTATTCATTTGAAAATGTTATGTCATCACTTTCACTGGTAATTAAGCATATTAAGAAATATTGAGCATATTGAGAAATATTCTTGTGGTCCTAAATTATTTTGAGGAGTATACTGTGCTTTATGCCCCGGCAATAAAATATGGTGCAGCGTGATATAGTGTTACCCCTATCTGAACATATGTACGATGGATGGCTTAAACATTTTATTTTTTTCCGAATTAGTGCATAAATACATTTAACAGTATATTAAGTAAAGGATTGGAACGAAAGAACACATATAAAGTTTCTCACCTTGGAAAAAGTGTTTACAAATCAAGTATATATTAACAGCTATGGAACATAGATATGAACCAATTGGTAGATTTATTATAATTATTCAGTGCCATATTGGTTTCAGTTAATATTTTCTTAAACAACTGGAACAAAAAATACGTGCAAAAAGAAATTAAAGAAATAAAGAGGACTGCATATCTATAGTTTTGTTGATTATCAGGATAATAACGGGTGGACAATGGAGAAGGCGGAGTACTCCATGAGACACAGCAACATAGGCGGGCACCCACAGACAACACTCATATTTACATTCTCTGCCATTGACTAGAAGCGTTTACTTTTTGTGTCGCCTGCGTAGCATGGCAGACACTTAGGTATCACTTTTTCGGTCGTCGTCGTCCGTCACACTTTAACCTGCAACCTAACCTTGGCCGTAAGTTGAAAAGTATTTGACATATGTTCATGAAACTTCAAAAATATCTTCATCTTAACCTAAGGAATGCTGTTACACATGTCCGATAGCTCTGACTTTCATTTTAACAGAATTATGCCCCCTTTCATAAAACTTAACTTCCAACCTAACCTGAGGCTCATAACTAGCCATTACTTAAGAAGTATTTGACCTATGTTCATGAAACTTCACACATAATATATTCATCTTACCATTCAGACTATTGTTAACCATGACCATTAATTCTGACTTTCGTTTCAGCAGAGTTATTCCCCTTTTCATAAAACCTAACCAAGATAATAACTGGCCATAACTTGAAAATTATTTGACCTATGTTCATGAAACTTCCCACACATATTCATCTTAACTGAAGGAATGTTGTTACAGTTTGTCCAATAACTCTGACTTTCATTTTGACAGAGTTAAGCCCCCTTTTCATAAAACTTTAACCTGCAACTTAACCTATCTCATAACTTGGCAAAATATTGACCTATTTTCATGGAACTATATGCAGTTCTTCCTTATCAATTATCCAATGCAGATTTATGCCCCTTTTCATAAACTTTAACACTTTAAAAAAAACCTGCTCCATAATTCATGAAGGATTGCACCCCGTGTCTTCAAACTTTATAGTTAAATTGTACTTGGTCAAATAAGCACACGGCAGGCGACACAAGTGTTCCGTGGAACAACCATCTAGTTGTTATATACTAAAGATTGAAATGAACGATGGTTGATTAAAGCTTTTGCAGCCACCCACTTTAAAATTAAGATACAAGGAAGCACCACTAATATTAAAATAAATATCGGTCAGGGTGATGACATCAGAATATGTTCATTCGTGCGTCCGTTACAATTTTCAGATTTCGTGTCCATTCCACATATAGCTTGATATTTGAATACATCTTGGGATAGCGGTGTGTCGCATACCAAAATAAGGTCACAGTGACCTTGACCTTGACCTGCGACCTCTGTCATAGAAAATGTTCCGAAAATGCTTGTCTGGGCCATATTTTCAATACTATAAGACTTTGAGATACCAAACTTGGTATGTGGATACATCTTGGGATAGTGGTGTGTCGCGTACCAAAAAAGGTCACTGTTTCCTTGACCTGTGACCTCTGTCGTAGAAAATGCTTGTCCGGACCGTTTTTTCAATACTATAACACTTAGAGATACCAAACTTGGTATGTGAATACATCTTGGGATAGAGGTGTGTCGCATACCAAAATAAGGTCATTGTGACCTTGAACTTGACCTGTGACCTCTGTCATAGGAAATGCTTGTCCGGACCGTATTTTCAATACTATAACACTTAGAGATACCAAACTTGGTATGTGGATACATCTTGGGATAGCGGTCTGTCGCGTACCAAAATAAGGTCACTATGACATTGACCTTGACCTGTGACCTTTGTCATAGAAAATGCTTGTCCGGACCGTATTTTTAATACTATAACATTTAAGAGGTACCAAACTTGGTGTGTGAATACATCTTGGGATAGCGGTATGTTGCGTACCAAAATAAGGTCATTATGACCTTGACCTGTGACCTCTGTCATAGAAAATGCTTGTCCGGACCATATTTTCAATACTATAACACTTAGAGATACCAAACTTGGTATGTGAATACATCTTGGGATAGTGGTGTGTCGCGTACCAAAATAAGGTCATTGTGACCTTGACCTGTGACCTCAGTCATAGAAAATGCTTGCCCAGACCGTATTTTCAATACTATAACACTTAGAGACAACAAACTTGGTATGTGAACCAAAATAAGGTCATTGTGACCTTGACCTGTGACCTTGACCTGTGACCTCTGTCATAGAAAACAGATACAGTAGAACATAAAATTGATCAAGGTAAGATTAATTTTATGAGTTGAACCGGGCCTTAAAAATGGGTTATTAGGGCCTTAAAAGTCCTTAAAAAGTCCTTAAATTTCATAATGATAATTCTGTATGAACCATGACAAAGCATATCAAACAATTTCATTATTTCAGCCTTAGACTGCCATGTGTCCATGTGGTCGTCATTTGGATCCAATATCTTTTTTTCTCAAATTAAGGGTCGTTCGTGGCTGAGTGGTTAGAGTCTCTGACTTGAAATCACTTGCCCTCACCGCTGTGGGTTCGATCCCTTAGAGGCCCAGGATCTTTATGTGAGGAAGCTATCCAGCTGGCTTGCAGAATGTCGGTGGTTCTACCCTCCACTAATGGAAGCTGGAAAGTAGCCATATGCCCTTAGCTGTTGGTGCGACTATAAAATCAAGTTCATTATTCTCAAATTAAATATTTTGATGATGGGTTGGATTACCCAGATTGCATGATCCACGGTCACCCTTGGTTGGTTCTACTGTATTTTTACAGGAGTAAGCTGAAAAAAATAGGTGCTGCCAAAGCAATTGATCATAAGACCGTTTTATAACATTTATTAACAATAAGAAAAAAGGGTTTCATAGTAAAAAACATCTAATAAAATAAGTAATGTTGATTAACTGTGTTTGTAAAGTAGTTGTTGTTGGTCAAGTGCTTGTTGTTATTTCTTTGATAAATATAAATAAAAAAGGAGATAATTGTTGCAGTTTTCTCACAAATCGATAAAAAAACTTCTGAATTTATAAATGAAATCTCAGACTTTAAGATTGAAAATCTCCTGACTGACAGTGACTGAGTAAGTTAGTGCCACAAATATAAAAAAAAACAACTTTCAATGTATGGTAAATGTCAGAACTTCTTCAATATGAACTGTTTGTACTCTCAAAACTATCTGGCAGGGAACATTGTTAATACAATAATCAGATCAGTAAAGTTGTGTAATCACATTATTCCAATGAGAAGTTATGGATAGAGTGATTGAATGTAGCTTAAAGGGACACACGGCAATCTTGATTTTTTACAAATGTGCGACATGGAACCATTAAATTTGTTGACATAAATTGCATTTGTTCAGTCAATAATATGAATTATAAGAATAGTAAAATGCAAATTGTTTTTGCATATTACTAACTGTTGATTACATTTCACCAACAATATTTTCAAGAAGAAAAGTTGGATTATTTTTATTTCTTTTTAAATATGATGCAAGCAAATTCAAAGTCCAAATGATACTGGATTAATAAACCAAGAGGCTAATAAAGACTTCAAGATTTCCATGTTTCCCTTTAAATGTACATTATCCAAAACTTTAAACTTATAAAACACAAAGTAATTTGCACAGTATATAATATATTGAGAAGGGCTGGCGTGGCGCAGTCGGTAGCGCGGCGGATTTGTAACCGGAGGCCCCGGGTTCAATCCTCCGTGGTGCCACTGAGTTCCGTCGGTGTGTTCTTGGGCAAGACACTTTCCCTTAGCCTCGTCCGTCGGATGGGGACGTAAACCGGGCGGTCCCGTGTATCGGTCTATCCTCTGAGCACGTTAAAGAACCATAGGAATCTATTCGATAATAAGAGTAGGGCAGGTTCCCGGATTCCTATGTATCCTTCCCCTCTCTCTGGGGCGGCTCTAAATAACCTATATTGTGTTGATGAGCCGTTAAACAACATTCAGTATCAGTAATATATTGAGAAAATGTGCATACATCATATATGCACCATATATACACACGCATATTTATCGACCAAACAGATATCCATATCATCGATTTTTCTTTGAACCACCTCAGTTGAACAATTCGGGAAGTTTCATATCAAAGTTAGAAATATTACGAAAGCAACTGATCATGAATAACTAAAATTAGCATTTCATGTTTACATTTGGATGAATAAAAAACAGAGTTACTGTACTTGCTTTTATCCTCAATATATGCTTTTAACTTAGTATACAGACAGTGTACCTTTAAACTTAGCATACAGACAGTGTACCTTTTAACTTAGTATACAGACAGTGTACCTTTAAACTTTTCTTTTTTTTTTAATCTTCTTAGCAGTTGTTCACAAGTTAATTTTCAAACTGTAAATGGCTATTGAAGAATGTGTCAAACTTACAATAGAAAAATTTAAACTAGTAATTCTTTAAATTCATTAATTTGAGTGCAAAATAGTGTATATTAAAAGTTTATAAGTTTATCAAAGGTCTTCTTGTTAAACGGAAATGTTTATTTAATTTCATTTCGGGTTGAACAAGAATTAACTGAAAATGCATTGTTATATTATAGAAATAACTATTGTTAGAATTAGAAATAACTCATTGTTAGAATTAGCAGAACAATACATTTGTGTGTTTGTGTGCAAACACAAGGTTTATAGTCCTTTGCCTTTTAGACATCAGTTTTAGTGGTAGATTTTATAGGGTTGGGAAGCTATAGATTGTATAGGGATTGGTAGATTTTATAGGGATTGATAGATTGTATGGATTGGTAGATTTTACAGGGATTCATAGATACTGTTGAGATTGGTAGATATTATAGGGATTGTTGGATTTTATAGGGGTTGTTAGATTTTTATAGAGATTGGTAGATTTTATAGGATTGTAGATTTTATAGAGATTGTTAGATTTTATAGAAGTTGGTAGATTTTTATAGGGATTGGTAGATTGTATAGTGATTGGTAGATTTATAGAGATTGGTTGATTTTATATAAATTGGTAGATTTTATAGAGATTGGTAGATTTTATAGAGATTTTATAGGGATTGGTAGGTTGTATAGGGATTATTAGATGTTATAGGGATTGGTAAATGTATAGGGATTGGTATATTTATAGGGATTAGTAGATTTTATATGGATTGGTAGATTTTTAAGAGATTGGTAGATTGTATAGGGATTGGTAGATTTATAGGGATTTGTAGATTTTATAGGGATTGGTAGATGTATAGGGATTGGTATATTGTATAGGGATTGGTAGATTTTATAGAGACTGGTAGAATGTGTAGATTTTGATATATTTTATAGGTATTGTTAGATGTTTTATGGATTGGTAGATTTATAGAGTTTTGAAGATTTATAAGGATTTGTAGATTGTATCGGGATTGGTAGATTTGATAGGGATTTGTAGAATTTTAGGGATTTGTAGATTTATAGGGATTGGTAGAATGATAGGGATTGGTAGATTGTATAGGGATTGGTAGATTTTATAGGGATTGGTTGATTTTATAGGGATTGGTAGATTTTATAGAGATTGGTAGAATGTGTTGAGATTGATAGAGTTATAGGTATTGTTAGATTTATAGGGATTGGTAGATTTTATAGGGATTGTTAGATTTGGAGGGATTGGTAGATTTACAGGGTTTGGAAGATTTATAAGGATTTGTAGATTATTATAGGGTTTGGTAGGTTTTATAGGGATTGGTAGATTTATAGGGATTTATGGATTTTTTATAGGGATTTGTTGATTTTATAGGGGTTGGTAGATTTTTATATGGATTTGTCGAATGTGTTGAGATTGATAGATGTTATAGGTATTGTTAGATTCATAGATAATGTTGGGATTGGTAGATTTTATAGGGATTGTTGGATTTTATAGTGATTGTTAGATTTTTATAGGGATTGGTAGATTTTATAGGGATTGATATAATTGGTAGAGATTGATATATTTTATAGGGATTGGTAGAATGTGTTGAAATTGATCGAGTTTATAGGTATTGTCAGATTTATAGGGATTGGTAAATTGTATAGGGATTGTAGATTTGATAGGGATTGTTAGATTTAGAGGGATCGGTAGATTTATAGGGTTTGGAAGATTTATAAGGATTTGTAGATTATTATAGGGATTTGTAGATTATTTTAGGGATTGGTAGGTTTTATAGGGATTGGTAAATTTATAGGGATTGATATATATTTTATAGGGATTGGTTGATTTTATAGGGATTGGTAGAATGTGTTGAGTTTGATAGATGTTATAGGTATTGTTAGATTTATAGGGATTTGTATATTTTATAAGGATTGATAGAATTGATAGGGATTGTCATCAGCATCTCAGTGTGATGTATTGATGTAAATTGTACAGCTTTACAGCTAAAGCCATTCTGGTTGGAATGGGAAATGGTGATAAAAAAGGACAGTAATAGAGATGAAAATGAATACTGGAAATAAATTCTTGCATTTATCTCCACACCATGGTATTAAGTTTTCAGTTTCTTTTGGGTGAATTGTACCTTCTCTTTATAAGGACCATTTTATAAGTATTTATTTAGTGCCCACAATATATGGATATTAAAGGGACACATGGCAATCTTGATTTGTATTCAAACATTAAAATTTGCTCCTCGATTTAGTTATCCTGTGTCATTTTGGCTTTAAAACTGCTTGCATATAGATTCTAATTAAATAAAAAATTGAGATTTCAGTTTTCTTCACTTTTTTACCATTTTTTTAAAATATATTATTGTGTTGTAATTGGGCATTTATTAAAATGCCAGAAATTAAGTTCTATAAAGAACAACAAATTACATAACGATGTACATATAAGTGAAGGTCGGTATATATATATACATGTAGGCCCATACATATAAAAGCGGAGGAGGCAGGGAGGAGGAGGATTGAAAATATGGGAAACGGAGTATAAACACAAACAAATTATGTTTCTGTTGTCGTTTTCGTGAAGGAAAGGCACGCTGTGATGCTTAGCCCTGATTGGTTAACACCGACCGACAGGATACCGTTGATTGGTCGGTTTCGATAGTGCTTCCTCTTACTGAATCAAAGCACTAAAGATACCGATACATGTTTACCAAATCAAAGTACTGAAGATACTGATGCATATTTTTCTCCACCATAAATTATTTTATGATTGGCATAAAATCCACTTATTGATGCAATATTATAAAAAGTTAGTAATATGTAATTAGTAATATGTAAAAACAATTTGCTTTGAACCATTCTAAGAATAAATATTAATGATTGAACAAATGCAAGTTAAGAGAAAAACTAACGGGACGCCGTGAGTTTTTAAAAAATCAAGATTGCCGTGTGTCCCTTAATAAGCAAAATGGGTTTTTCATTACTGTTTAAAATCTGGTGGCAAAGCCTAGCCTCCAGTTAAAAGCTATTATTATACCCTAAACAGTTGTATCATATGTAATAAATAAAAGGGAAATAATTAAAAGAAACACACAAAAAAATCCTGTTATTAAACAAAATAAATTATGGACAGCTGGGTTAACAAATTTTCATTTTCTGTTTTTCGACTGAGTAACAGTCCATGGTAAATGACTTCTGTATGTAGGGTTTACTAGAATTTCTGTTTACTCCAGCTGAGATATTAAACTAATTTTTATTTTGGCAAACAGGTTATAATATGCATTTATACACACATATATTTATATAACAAACTAATTTTCTTCTTCACCGTGCTTAGTTGAGTTTTAGACAAGTTTCTAACTGCATACTTAATCGTATTTAGATAATGGATTAAAAGGAATTATAGCCTTGGCTGTCATTGAATGATCATGAACAGACAAAAATCTAAAATAAACTTATAACTATTTGAAGATATTTTGTCTTTAAATAGGGCAAGTTATAAATAAGTAATTATTTGATGTAACAAAATAGGGAATATCTTGAGGAAGAGTGTGATTTAGTGATTTATCAGTGAGTGAGATTGAGTGATTTGTCAAACCAGTGAGTAAGATTGAGTGATTTGTCAAACCAGCAGAGTATTAGTGATTTGTCAAGCCAGTGAGTTAGAGTGATTGATTTATCAAGATACTGAGTCCGAGTGATTGACATATCAAGCCACTGAGTTTGAGCGATTGATTTATCAAGCCACTGAGCTAGAGTGATTGATTTATCGAGCCACTGAATTAGATTGATTGATTTATAAAGCCACTGAGCTAGAGTGATTGATTAATCAAGCCACTGAGCTAGAGTGATTGATTTATCAAGCCACTAGTTAGAGTGATTGACTTATCAAGCCACTAAGTTAGAGTGATTGATTATCAAACCACTGGTTAGAGTGATAGATTTATCAAGTCACTGAGCTAGAGTGATTGATTTATCAAGCCATAAGTTAGAGTGATTGATTTATCAAGCCAGTGAGTTAGAGTGATTGATTTATAAAGCCACTGAGCTAGAGTGATTGATTTATAAAGCCACCGAGCTAGAGTGATTGATTAATCAAGCCACTGAGCTAGAGTGATTGATTTATCAAGCCACTAGTTAGAGTGATTGACTTATCAAGCCACTAAGTTAGAGTGATTGATTATCAAACCACTGGTTAGAGTGATAGATTTATCAAGTCACTGAGCTAGAGTGATTGATTTATCAAGCCACAAGTTAGAGTGATTGATTTATCAAGCCATTGAGTTAGAGTGATTGATTAATCAAGCCACTGAGTTAAAGTGATTGAGTTATCAAGCCACTGAGCTAGAGTGATTAATTTATCAAGCCACTAAGTTAGAGTGATTGATTATCAAACCACTGATTAGAGTGATTGATTTATCAAGTCACCGAGCTAGAGTGATTGATTTATCAAGCCACAAGTTAGAGTGATTGATTTATCAAGCCAGTGAGTTAGAGTTATTAACTTATCAATCCACTAAGTTAGAGTGATTGATTATCAAACCACTGGTTAGAGTGATTGATTTATCAAGTCACAGAGCTAGAGTGATTAATTTATCAAGCCACTAAGTTAGAGTGATTGATTATCAAACCACTGGTTAGAGTGATTGATTTATCAAGTCACTGAGCTAGAGTGATTGATTTATCAAGCCACAAGTTAGAGTGATTAATTTATCAAGCCACTGAGCTAGAGTGATTGATTTATCTAGCCACTGAGTTAGAGTAATACATTATTGTTTTATTAAGCCACTGAATGATTGTTTTATTAAGTCAGTAAGGCATTTATCAAGCATGTGAGTGAATTATAAAGCTTGTCATTAAGACCCAGTGATACAGCAGCGAATATGTGATCTAGCCGCAGTGTATGATTAAGAGGGTTAATATATAAGCACCGCCTAAAACTGCATCAGTTGCATGAAAGCAAAATCAATAAAGAATGTAACATAATATCTTTCGAGCGCCTGTAATTCTAGATTTAACTGTATAATTTAATCCTCTTACTAATACACTGTAAATCAGATCTTTACTTTTAATAAGCCATGATTTAACATAACTATGATATGAAAATTATGACATAATTATGATCTAATATTATGCCTTTTTGTTCTCCCTTTGATTCAATTTCTTAAAACCTTGATAACACATATTTAAGACAACTAGGTAGATTTAAAATGGTATGGTGGACAAATTATACTTTTACCGCTGTCCCATTGAATTATGGGTATTGTTAACCTTCTGTGTGACTTTTGTTATTATAAAGTGAACAGTTGAACACTATGTAAAGGTAAACCATTGACATTCGATCAAATATTGGCAATATACTATAGAAAACATTCGAACCTAAAGTGAAAATGGATTTATAACATTAAACCGAAATCGACACATTTTTTATTAATGTGTTAATTGTAAAAGTGTTTGTACTGGTAGTATAAATTATAAAGGATGTAGAAGTATAAAACAATGGGCAATAAAGACTGAGATTTAAACGTTTGGATTTTGTGGACTACGTTTGTTGCTAAGGATGGCCGTTATTGTCAATAAGCAGAGAACTTTGGTAGGTGCTAATTTATTGTACAAACAGCATGTAAAATTGTAGATAGATTTAATACAATTTGAGTGTTTTGTTTTAAAACTTGAATAATTTATGTAATTTTTGAGTAGAAATCTTCCTGAGAATGAAAATGACTGTTATGGTTTCTTGCAGATGTGTTTTGTTTTCTAACTTGAGTAATTTATAATAAAAGAAAGAAATATTCTATTGAGAATGATTTAAATTTTGGTTATAGTTTCTTGAGGCTTGTACATTTAATTGGTTTTGATTTTAATTACCATATTAATTTTTTAGCTCATATTGTTAACGTTTATATATTTAGCTTACTTATATGAAGCCTACATTCGTACC
This sequence comes from Cyrtodaria siliqua, assembly GCA_037043455.1. NCBI lineage: Eukaryota > Metazoa > Mollusca > Bivalvia > Adapedonta > Hiatellidae > Cyrtodaria > Cyrtodaria siliqua. Next base: position 41,661 of record JAWPHD010008953.1, on the reverse strand, counting down.
ATGTATATATGAGGATATTCAACTTAAGAACTCAGCTTAAATATTATTTGAAAAAGCCATTTTAAATGCTTACTTGATAAATATTTAAATTCAGTGTTTGGAAGAAGATAGAAGTATCGGTGTTGAATATATGAAATATAATACTAGTTAGACTTCTATTGCTCTTATATTGTCAGGGTAGAGTTGGGATTTTAATTGAGTTGAAAGTTCAAGATTAGTTTTAAGTGCTAGGTACTCAAAGCCAACCATTGCATTGCTGCATTGTTTTCCTGGCCTTGGATGTACTCAACTTAAACAGTTTAATGTACGCTCAATGGTCTGTCAGGAACTTTGGTACATAAACTGAAGAACTAAGCAAAAGTTGAAGTTTTTTTTATATTAATTTGTATGTGTGTTGCATGTGCGTGTGTGGTGCATGTGCCCTTGTGTCTTCGGTAGCTCAGGGGTAAATGCAATGGGCACAATAAGCCAGAGACCCTGGATTTGAATCTCATTTGAGGCACAATTTTTTTGCAACCTGTTATATTTAGGGGCTCAACAATTGGAACTGGCTCATCAGTGCCCATATATTGAGCAGTGTTTGGATTCCTGTTAGGAAAATTGATACGGCAGTTCCAGTTAAGGCATAAGTATCAGCAGACTGCATTCTGTAATTATTCATAATGGAAATTAATATTTAGTCATGGAAATTTTTGACAACAAATCAGCATATAAATCATTACTATGCTTTTCAGTATGTATTTAGTAAAATGAATTCGCTTTGGGTCTACTAAACGTGCTGTATACCTGATTGTCAACTGAGTTTGTCTTTGTAACCCATTACAAATGGTGTATGACCGATTGAAGAACAGGCGACATGTAAATAAAAAAATAATTCTAGTAAAAATTCTCAAGTTTAGAATACAACATACTGTAGACCAAACTCTTGGAGGGCAATCAGGGTAAATGATATTGCTTCTGTATCTTTTTATTGCGGCAAATTGACTTATTTATACAACCAGTAAAATTGTCACATTCCCATGGGAAAGTGTCTATTGTCATTAGCGGGCCATTGGAAATCAATCGTGGAGTAATAAGTGGTGATTATAATGGGGAGATAAGTGACACGTTACCTAATAAACAAACAACGACTCATTGATCAATTGATTTTCTCAAACTCAATGACATTAATTAGCCCCAGATTTCATTCTTCCTCTGTAAATAAATATGGCTTACACAGTTTTACGTAGGTTTGTAAGGTATGCTATTACAATAAACGAAAAGTTATTTTACAGTCAGGATAACATGCTTCATGATCATTTTGTCATTTTTTTATCATGCTCATTCAAGGTCTTCTTCATGACACCGCATATGCAAATGTGGAAACGTGGCTCCATTGTAAATGGAGTGTCTATACAATAGAATTTGCAGCAACTCTGCAGTTCTGCAGGTTAGAAGGTTTTAGGCCCATTCTCCATATGTTATCTAGATGTAAATGGAGGATGAGCCTGGCATGTTCATCCCTGTTTGGCGTCATATAATCTTTCTTGTGTTGCTACGCCGTAAAACCCCATCTCAATTTCAATTGTTAAGTCAAAATGATAGGACAAAGATAATATGCGATAATAACATATAGTTGAAAATATTTCAACTGATCTTAAAACCCGGGACATAAAGCAATCTTGACTCCCGTTAGTTTTTCTACATTACTTGCATATTTATGAATATTATTTCAATAGTTCAATTAAAGCAAATTGTTTTTGGATAATGCTAATTTTTGATTTACTACATATTTGCACAATAATATATTTAAACATAATTGGTAGAATAATAAAGTAAATATGAAAGCTTCAAGTTGTATTACCTTAGTTGTATTAGATATATGTATATGCAAACATGTTAGAAGTTAATACTGGATTAATAATTCGAGATTTAAATTTTAATGTCTGATAAATACTCAAGATTGCCGTGTGTCCCTATAAGTCATTATATATAATGTATTTATATGATTATCAACTAAGCCATAATAAAATCGCAAAACAATGGAAATACAAATTAAGCTGGCGTATGGTAATTGGCTGTATTGTTGTAGCCCATCCTAAATTCTGAGTAAATCTGCAACACCATCGCCGCTAGTGAACTAAGTCATCATCTGTGCCTTGGGTTAAATTTGGCCCCAATTTGGCCCCAATTTGGCCCCGCTCTGCAAGTGGTCACATTGTTTTTAAATATACGTTTATAGGGAAATGTTTAATTCTTCTCTGAAACCACAAGGCATATAACTGTCATATATATATTACATATAGTATAAACTTAATATGGTCCTCTACCAAGTTTGTTGAAATGGTGACATATTTAAGCTTATGGTCCTCTACCAAGCTTGTTCAAATAGTGACACTCGGGTCAAATTTACTCCGACCACAGGGTCACAGTTTTACGTAGAATTGTATTAGGAAAATCTTCAAAAATAATAATCTCTGAAACTATAAGACCAACAGTTGTATGAATGGCTGAATGGTGTTTTTACATCATTGTCAACACATTTAAGGCTATATGTGACAGTCACTTTTTGTGCGGAGGAGGCACTGATCACCCACTTTTTCCTGGGTAGAACCAGTACAGTATACTCCTGCCATTGATAAGAATTACAAGAGATAGAGTTCTAATATTTTGCATGTAGCATAAGCTTAAGGTCATCTACCAAGTTTGTTCAAATGGTGACACTGCGGTCTTATTTGGCGGCACCTCGTGGATCACAGTTTTATATATAGTTATTGTCGGGAGTTGGAGTTCTATTAATTAATCTTTCGTAGGATATGAACACACTTGTTAATTTCTACTAACTCTCCTGCATTTTATAACAAGTCCTTTCATAAGGTGACAGTGTCATGCTGAGTATACAGTGTAGCTTTACTCTAGTTTGAAACATTAACACCACGTTTCAGACAACGAGGTTCAACACATGAAACATTGAACCTTATATATATATTAAATTTTCCTCAGGCTACCTGCCTTATGATTATACCAAATTTACAATTGTTCAAAGCAATGATTCTAAAACACAATCATTTACAATGATCTCCAAACACATCCGTTGATTTTTAGCTCGACTGATCAGAGATCAGCAGAGCTTATGCCGTGGTGCGGCGTCCGTCGTCCGTCTGTCCGTCCGTCTGTCTGTCCGTCTGTCCGTAAACTTTTTTTTGTAGCGACTACTCCTCTGAAACTACTGAATAGATTTTCATGAAACTTTACAGAAATGTTGCCCATGAAGTCTAGTTGATCCTAGCAAAAATTCATGTTGATGTGAAATCCAAGATGGCCGCCAAATCTAAAAATAGGTTTTTAAAAAACAAGTTTGTAGCGACTACTTCTTGAAAACTATAAGTGATATTGATATGGGACTTTTTCTAAAATGATCAGCATGACATGATGTTGGTCCTTGTCGAAAATCGTTTTGATTCGACGTTAAACATGGCTGCCGGTGGCCATCTTTGTTTACATAGAGTTATATAATGAAAACTTGTAGCGACTACTCCTCTGAAACTACTTGACGGATTTTCATGAAACTTCACAGGAATGTTGCTTTTGATGTCTAATTGATCCTAGCAAAATTTCGGGTCAGCCGGAAATTCAAGATGGCCGCCACGGCTAAAAATAATTTTTCAAAATACAAGTTTGTAGCGACTTCTTAAAAACTATAAGTGATATTGATATGGGACTTTTTCTAAAATGATCAGCATGACATGATATTGGTCCTTGTCAAAAATTGTTTTGATTCAACGTTAAACATTGCTGCCAGCAGCCATCTTTGTTTACATAGAGTTATATAGTAAAAACTTGTAGCGACTACTCCTTTGAAACTTCTTGGCGGATTTTCATGAAACTTTACAGGAATGCTGCTCTTAATGTCTTATTGATCCTAGCAAAATTTCAGATCGGCCAGAAATTCTAGATGGCCGCCACAGCTAAAAATAGATTTTTAAAAAATAAGTTTGTAGCGACTACGTCTTGAAAACTATAAGTGATATTGATATGGGACTTTTTGTAAAATTATCAGCATGACATGATGGTTATCAGAGTCAAACATTATTTTGATTCAACGTTAAACATGGCTGCCAGTGGCCATCTTTGTTTACATAGAGTTATATAATGAAAACTTGTAGCGACTACTCCTCTGAAACTACGTGACGGATTTTCATGAAACTTCACAGGAATGTTGCTCTTGATGTCTTATTGATCCTAGCAAAATTTCAGGTCGGCCGGAATTTCAAGATGGCCGCCACAGCAAAAAATAATTTTTCAAAAAACAAGTCTGTAGCGACTACTTCCTGAAATCAAAATCAATCAGTAGAGCTTCAAGGTCATTGACCTCTTGTTAACTAAACAATTGACAGGTTCGAAACTTTACCTGTTCGAACCTACAACTATATAACAATATATCCGTAATAAAGTAAAATAAAGGGTTTGAACACGATCTTGCAAACCCTAACCCTTAAAGGCTAAGTGTTTCAGCATCATTACGTGTAACATCGAGCTGAACACTGCAATGAGCTATCCTGTATTATAGCACCAACCCTATGTTAATATTGATGTCTCGGCCTCATACGTTGGGCTGGACACTAGCCTGAACTATCACTTAGAAAACTATCAGGTTTCGAACGTATGTTCAACCACTTTGAACAGTTTGTATCAACCTACAGTGGTTCATTTATCAGCATCAAACTCTGAGATGTACCTGTTCTGACCTGTCCCTTGGTCAGCCTGTAGTTCGAACGTACGTTCTACAACTCGTCTGTCGAACCGCAAAACGTTTAACTATGCTCCGGAGCTACAAACTCCGCAGTACTCTGTCTTGTAGCTCAGCCCTTCTTCTTTCAGCAGGGAATACTACTATGTGAAGTCTCTGGTATTTTAAACCTGCTGTGATGACCAACAAGACTATATGCTGGTAGAATCCTACTGAACAAATTGCCCTCCGCCCGACGCAATTAAGCTCCTTAGGGTTTCCGAAAAGAGACAGCGAAAAATACCAACGATCTCTTATTGGAATTCTCAGGTTTATATATAAACCGAGTTTTTCACGCTATGCGAATCAAAGTGACGTGGAGACATGCAGACAACCACCGTTTGCCATTGAGCATGTCCATCTTGTTCAAATACTTCTTTACTACATATAAATGCATAACTATACAAAATATATATCCAGGAAATATATAAATATACCAGTATATAAATGCAGTACATATTGCGAAACATAAGACAAACGTCCAATATTTTGTATGCATCATAAGTTTATGGTCATCTGCCATCTGGGTTTAGTTTTGGTCCTGGGCCAAGGGTCACTGTTTTACATAGACATCTATAGGGACAAATTTGAAAAATCTTTACCCACTTCTGTTACTGTGGACATTGGTCATCAGATGAGCAGGTTATTGTCATTTGGCCATGTTGTTTGTGCTGTGTTTTTTTGCAGTGTCACAAGATAATAGTTGAAATATTTATTTATTTAGTAAATACATGAACTTTTTTTTTAAACAAAATAACGCTCCATGCCTACAATATCTGGGGCATGACTGTTAACCTAATAGCTGAAGAATGATATGATTTTAGCAACACTGCTATCTATTCAATACTATTTTATTATAAATGTGTCGTTTTGTCCCACTTTGTATCAGTTTAAAAGATTTTAAACAGACTGGATTTATCAGGGAAATGAAATCCAATTAAATCGCGAACTTTGGTCAACTAGGCACGTATACTGGATCTTCAACATGGACAATTAAGGTGGAAAGGTCTTTAAATCAATATTGAGATTGAATATTCAAATCCCTTCATTTATGAATGCATTATGGAGGTATGAAATGATCCAGCACTTTATAAATGGAACTGATAAATGGAAACTGTTTGTAGCCGTCATTGAAGCTCTGATGGGTGCCTTCAACCTAAATGATGAATAATCGATAATCTTTACTTACTAGATAAAGAAATAAATTTTAAATTTTACTTCCTATAAGGCTTGCTTTTCCAAGGTAGTAACCGGGGTAAACCCTATTGTCGAAATCTTTCATTTTTGTGATGTCTCTATCTTTACTTTCAAATGTATATAATTTTATAAATATGAATTTTTATTTTCATGTGTAGCATGGCAGACACTTAGGGATCACTTTGTCCATTGTCTGTCGTCCATCATCCATCGTCCGGTCGTCACGTTTTAACCTGCAACCTAACCTTGGCCATAACTTGTAAAGACCTATTGAAACTTCACACACATCTTTGTCTTAACCCAGTGAAAGTTGTTATACATGTCCAATAACTCTGACTTCCATTTTGGCAGAGTCATGCCCCCTTTGATAAAACTTTAACATGCAACCTAACCAAGCTCATAACTTGTCTTCCAACTTCATAGTTAGATTGTATTTGCTGAAATAAGCACTCGGCAGGTGACACAAGTGTTCGGTGGAACACCCTTATAGTATGTATTCATTAATTATTTTTGTTTGTTCATAACAATAAAAATATTACTGGTCCATTGAGGAATGTATGGTTTAAAAGCCACTTATAAATGTATTATTGTGACTGAAATAAAATACATAGTTTGAAACATCCTTGTCTCTCACCACTGCGGGTTTGAATCCCACTGAGAGCTCAACTTTTAAGTGTCAATTCTTTTAATATGGATGGCAGGAGATACACAGTACTGGTTCTACCCAGGAATAAGTTGATGCCAGGGTTGCCTCCACCACTAAAAAATTATTGTCATACCTAGCCTTAAAAATGGGCTGAAAATGACGTTAAATGCCATTCAAACAAACAAATACTTATTTCATGTACTGGTTCTGCTGGGAGTGCTACATCTCCTGTTTGACATTTGAACGTCTCCGTGGCCGAGGGGTTAACAACGTTGCATTGTAAACCTTTTCGCCTCTCACCGCTGTGGGTTCGAATCCCTCTGGGAGCTCGACTTGTATATGAAGAAGTGTTGATTCTTATTGATGGCGGGAGGTGTACAGTACTGGTTCTACCCAGGAAAAAGTGGGTGGTCTGCCTCCACCACAAAAAAATCGACCGTCATATATACCCTTACATGTGTTGAAAATAACGTAAAACACCATTCAAACATTGACGTTTGAACTGACACATATTGTAGCGTTCTTCAAACAACATTCTCCATTCGACTTAGTAGCTGGGGGAATTTAAGCAATCTGTATGGGTGGAAAAAACACACAAAATGCTCCCTTATAGTAGCTTATTCAGGCAGGGTACTGAGAATGTTTTTAGTGGCAATGTAAATCCATCAGGCACATCTGCAGAGGCATAACATGTGCATGGTAAAGATCAGGTTGTAAGAGTAGGGGACAAATCCCCATTGTACAAGATTCACGCCCATAAACCTGAACTAAAACTAATTAAAAAATCATAGCTACCGTGTTGATCAGAACTGATATAGTGTGGTATAATTGGCAAGAAATGTGTATCATTGTGCATCACTCAAGTTCATCAACATCCATGGCGGTTCCTTTTATATATATATAACTTAATTAATATGCAGTGGACAAACAAAATTACTTGAGAAATAAAAAATATTACCTTGTGTTACTATAAGTTTTGTGACTAGTGGTCAAACTGAATATTTTAATATTCAGTATTCAAAATAAATCTTAGATTTTTTTTTGTAATGATCATGTTCTCCTTAAACGTCTGTTTCTGACCAAGCAGTTGTGTTCAGTTGCTTAGAATGAATGACAAAAGATTTGTTCTAACGATTCTCAAAACAGTATGCCAGAGCTGTAGATATAAGCTGAGTTTTTGAGTATTTTACACACCTTTTTTACAAAATGCCTCAGGATTTTACTCATCAGTTTACTACAAAAAATCTAAACTATTAAAAATCATATTTATATGTATTGTCCTGTAGGTCAGTTTATTCCATATGTATAGGATGGAAATTGTTCTAGGAATACATATATTAAGAACAAAGGCCATACAGTGTTTTGTTTTACTTAACGATTCACATCCATTTTGGACGCATGAACAATTTTTATAAAAATGTGTTTTACTCTGAGCATGTTCCTTGTTACTCATTCATTTTTGAATCTGATGAGTATAAAATACTCATTGCAGTGAAAAATGATCTACAGCTCTGGTATGCAACTGAAAAGCTCGAATAAAACACTTCACAAAAAGGCGCCCTTTTGACCCATGATTTTAGGTTGTCTGAGACTAAGGCTCAAGGTGATCTATTGGGATCGGATCACTCTTCGTCCGTCATCCGTCCGTCCGTCGTCGTTAACTTTTGCTTCAAACGACTTCTCCTCAGAAACCGCTTGGCCAATTTTGACCAAACTTCACATAGATGATCCTTAGATGCATGCTTTTTATATTTGTTAAAATTAGGTTGGCGCGACATCCAAGATGGCCGCCATTACCATATATGGTTGAAACCTTAAAAAATCTACTTCTCAAGAACCACTGGACAGATTTCGACAATTTTTCTTTTAAAATGATCGCCAACATCTAGACTATCAAATTTGTTCAAATGAAGTCCCCAGAGTCAGAAATGGCCGTTCCCCCTTGGTCTAAAGTTTGTATATTGAGATTTTGCATGTTTTTCATAGACTTATATAGGAAAAAACTTTAAAAAATCTTCTTCTCTAAAACCACAAGGCACAGAGCTCTCATGTATTACATGTAGCATCAACTTATGGTCCTCTACTAAGTTTGTTCAAATGGTGACCCTGGGGTCAAATTTGGCCCCGCCCCGGGGGTCATAGTTTTACATAGACTTATATAGGAAAAAATTCTTCTTCTCGGAAACTACAAGAGCCAGAGGTTTAATATTTTGCATAAATTACTATAAGCTTATGGTCCTTTACCAAGTTTGTTCAAATGGTGACCCTGGGGTCACATTTGGCCCCGCCCCAGGGGTCACATGTTTTATATAGACTTCTATAGGGAAATATTTAAAAATCTTCTTGTCTGAAACAACCAGAGCCAGAGGTTTAATATTTTGCATTTACAATAAGCTTATGGTCCGCTACCAAGCCTGTTAAAATGGTGATCCTGGGGTCACATTTGGCCCAGCCCCAGAGGTCACATGTTTTACAAAGACTTACATAGGGATTTTTTTTGTATAGGAAAGAAATTAAAAAATCTTCTTCTCTGAAACTACAAGAGCCAGCGGTTTAATATTTTGCATTTACTATAAGATTATGGTCCTTTACCAAGTTTGTTCAAATGGTGACCCGGGGGTCACAGTTTTTCATAGGCTTGTATAGGGAAAAACTTTAAAAAAATCTTCTTCTCTGGAACTGCAAGAGCCAGATGTTTTACTATTTTGCATTTGCTATAAGCTTATGGTCCTCTACCAAGTTTGTTCAAATGGTGACCCTGGTGTTAAATTTGGCTCTGCCCCGGGGGTCACAGTTTTACATAGACTTATATAGGAAAACATTAAAAAACAATTCTTCTCTGAAACTACAAGAGCCAGAGGTTTAATATTTTGCATGTACTATAAGATTATGGTCCTTTACCAAGTTTGTTCAAATGGTGACCCTGGGGTCACATTTGGCCCCGCCCCGGGGGTTCACAGTTTTACATAGGCTTTTATAGGGAAAAACTTAAAAAAGTCTTCTTCTCTGGAACTGCAAGAGCCGGAGGTTTAATGTTTTGCATTTGCTATAAGCTTATGGTCCTCTACCAAGTTTGTTCAAATGGTGACCCTGGGGTCAATTTGGCTCTGCCCCGGGGTCACACAGTTTAACATAGACTTATATAGGAAAACATTAAAAAAAAAATCTTCTCTGAAACTACAAGAGGCAGAGTTTAATATTTTGCATTAATTTTACTATACTCTTATGGTCCTTTACCATGTTTGTTCAAATGGTGTCCCTGGGGTCACATGTTGTACATAGACTTGTACAGGGAAAAGCTTAAAAAATCTTCTCTAAAACCACAAGACAGCTCTCATACATTACATGTAGCCCTGTGGTCACATTGGCCCTGCACTCGCAGCCCCAGGTGTTACACTCTAGCACCTTCATTTTGTATTTGATATTTACCAAACTTTGTCAGTGTCTTTATATCAATGTTGTTAACACAACAGAGGCCACATTTCTTGAACAATCTTAACCAAACTTGCACAGATTGTATATGACCATAAGATTTAATTCGAAGAAGTTCGATAATGGGCCAGTATTCAGGTGATCAATTTAGGGCCATCTTGGCCCTCTTGTTTGTTAAGACGTTCAATGGACATTTGCTATTTTGTAACAGTTGTTCAGTTGATTCCTGTTATAGAACGTTATATGTTTTTATAAATAGAAGACATGAAAGCATGCCAGGTTTGACTATGTTGACAATATTTATGTGAACATTCCTAACAAAATACAATCGACACAATCAAATATTCTGGGGTTAAATTTAACAAAATAAAAAAAGGGCGACTATGGATTTTACATGCTCTGAAATTAAAACCATCAATTAGTAAATAGCTATAGATTTTTGATTCCATGCCTTCCTTACAACCATGGCTCTCAAATCAATTAACACCACTTTCAGGACACTTCTCAAATAGTTACTGTAACCAGTCAGGAGAATATCTATTTACATTACCCCAAACAAATATTCACATTCAATTGAAAAGTCTTTATTCTCCCTAATTGTTGATTTAGACTGGTTTTTGGAAATATACTGAAAGGAAAAAGAAACGTGACACGGGAATTTCCGCTATATGTTGTATATACAATATGCTGCTGTTAATCGAATGGTACATGGCTACTTAAGATCTTTCCTTTCGGAAAAAAAGACTAAAACAACACGTAAGACAGCAAATAGTATTCCTGCAAAGTTTCATTATTGACAGTTTACGCATTTTGCAAACTCTTTACGTTAAATACAGTACTGAACTGTCTCAATTTTTCAAAGAGGAACTTCAACATTTATGAATTTCTTGTTACATCATGTACTGTGATTAAACGTCTACAACATCACAGTTGTGTCCTTTCTCTAACTATTAAACTGCAACTTTTTTTTATTACAAAACATCTTGGGATTTCCTTGGAATATATATGGAATTAAGTGTGCAGCATATACAATATATAGCGGAAATTCCCATGTCGCGTTTCTTTTTTGCTTTCAGTATATATGTCTCATTTCAACAGTTTGCGTTATAGGAATGTTTATAATCATACATACAGTAACTATTAAATATAAGTCTATTTGTTCAGGATTTTGAATCTACCGCAATGGACTTACACTGAATACAATGATTCCAAAACCCAATTAGAACCGAAAATGAGTATAATGACAATAGGCATTATTGGATGAATAATGACAATAGGCATAATATTGGATGAATTGATGTTTTGGGCAGTTAAAAACATTTTATAGTGATAGTTACAAACCCACAGATTGGTTTTATAGATCCATATTTTGTAATTTAAACATCATTGTATGATGAGAGAATGCTCAGCTCTCAGTTTATAAAGTATACATAATAATGTTCTTGTATACTTATATAATTAATATGAACTGTCTGTTTGTGTCCGTTTCAAAGCATGCATGGCCAACACATAATAATCGTGCACATTCTACACTCCATGCAATTCTGTCGAACAGTTTTCTTGCATGCTATCAAATATCAAACTAGCATTGCTGTCACCTTTCTATAACATAGTTTGCATTACTATAACATAGTTTGCATTGCTGTCAATTGTCTATAACTTAGTTTGCATTGTTGTCACTTGTCTAACCTTGCACTTCTATCAATTGTTTAGAACATAGTTTGCATTTCTATGAATTGTCTATAACACAGTTTGCATTTCTATCAATTCTCTATAACTTAGTTTGCATTGTTGTCACTTGTCTATAACGTAGATTACATTGCAGTCAGTTGTCTATAACATAGTTTGCATTACTGTAACATAGTTTACATTGCAGTCAATTGTCTATAACTTAGTTTGCATTGCTGTCAATTGTCTATTATGCAGTTTGAATTGCTGTCAATTGTCTATAATGTAGTTTGCATTGCTGTCAATTGTCTATAATGTAGTTTGCATTGCTGTCAATTGTCTATAACAAAGTTTGCATTGCTGTCAATTGTCTATAATATAATTTGCATTGCTGTCAATTGTCTATAATGTAGTTTGCATTGCTGTCTATTGTTTATAACAAAGTTTGCATTGCTGTCAAAGGTTGCTTTGCTGTATATAACAAAGTTTGCATTGCTGTCAATTGTCTATAATGTAATTTGCATTGCTGTCAATTGTCCATAATGTAGTTTGCATTGCTGTCAATTGTCCATAATGTAGTTTGCATTGCTGTCTATTGTCCATAATGTAGTTTGCATTGCTGTCTATTGTCTATAATGTAGTTTGCATTGATGTCAATTGTCTATAATGTAGTTTGCATTGCTGTCAATTGTCTATAATGTAGTTTGCATGGCTGTCAATTGTCTATAACAAAGTTTGCATTGCAGTCAATTGTTTATAATGTAGTTTGCATTGCTGTCAATTGTCTATAACAAAGTTTACATTGCTGTCAATTGTCCAGAATGTAGTTTGCATTGCTGTCTATTGTTTATAATGTAGTTTGCATTGCTGTCAATTGTCTAAAATGTAGTTTGCATTGCTGTCAATTGTCTATAATGTAGTTTGCATTGCTGACAATTGTCCATAATGTAGTTTGCATTGCTGTCTATTGTTTATAATGTAGTTTGCATTGCTGTCAATTGTCTATAATGTAGTTTGCATTGCTGTCAATTGTCTATAATGTAGTTTGCATTGCTGTCAATTGTCTATAACAAAGTTTGCATTGCTGTCAATTGTCTTTAATGTAGTTTGCATTGCTGTCACTTGTCTATTATGTAGTTTGCATTGCTGCCAATTGTCTATAATGTAGTTTGCATTGCTGTCAATTGTCTATAATGTAGTTTGCATTGCTGTCTATTGTTTATAATGTAATTTGCATTGCTGTCAATTGTCTATTATGTAGTTTGCATTGCTGTCAATTGTCTATAATCTAGCTAGCTTACATTGCTGTCAATTGTCTGTAACATTGTTTGCATTGTTGTCACTTGTCTAACCTTGCATTTCTGTCAATTGTCTATAACATAGTTTACATTGCAGTCAATTGTCTATAACTTAGTTTATATTGCTGTGAATTGTTTATTATGTAGTTTGAATTGCTGCCAAGTGTCTATTATGGAGTTTGCATTGCTGTCAATTGTCTATAATCTAGCTAGTTTACATTGCTGTCAGTTGTCTATGACATGGTTTGCATTGCAGTCAATTGTCTATAACAAGGTTTGCATTGATGTCAATCGTCTATAATGTAGTTTGCATTGCTGTCAGTTGTCTATAACAAAGTTTGTATTGCTGTCAGTTGTCTATAATGTAATTTGCATTGATGTCAATTGTCTATAATGTAGTTTGCATTGCTGTCAATTGTGGATAATTTAGTTTGCATTTCTGTCCATTGTCTATTATTTAGTTTGCATTGCTGTCTATTGTTTATAACAAAGTTTGCATTGCTGTCAATTGTCTATTACCTAGCTAGCTTACATTGCTGTTAATTGTCTATAACCTAACTTGCATTGCAGTCAGTTGTCTATAACCTAGCTTGCATTGCTTTCACTTGTCATTGCATTCAATTGTCTATAACCTAACTTGCATTGCTGTCACTTGTCATTGTAGTTAGTTGTCTATAACTTAGCTTGCATTGATTTCACTTGTCATTGCATTCAGTTGTCTATAACCTAGCTTGCATTGCTTTCAGTTGTCATTGCAGTCAGTTGTCTATTACCTAGCTTGCATTGCTGTCACTTGTCATTGCATTCAGTTGTCTATAACCTAACCTGCATTGCTGTCACTTGTCATTGCAGTCAGTTGTCTATAACCTGGCTTGCATTGCTGTCACTTGTCATCGCAATCAGTTGTCTGTAACCTAGCTTGCATTGCTGTCACTTGTCTATAACTTTAAATCAGTTATTTATATTGTATTGTACATGTTTCTCATGTTTGCACCATGTTGATGTCTGAGAGTAATAAAGAATATGTTTTTGTTGTTAATGTTGTATAACTTAGCATTGTTAATTATCTGTAACCTAGCTTGCATTGCAGTCAGTTGTATAACCTAGCTAGCTTAATTACATTGCAGACAATTGCCTAACCATGCAGGCATCTCCAAATTGTTTGTGTCATCTATAGATAAGGACACCGGACCCTATAGAGATACCCTCAAAGCCATACCTGACATAGGTTTTGTTTCTGAAGGCTTGTTTCCCAATTAAGTTTACACATCTTCTCTATTGCTTTCCCGTCTGATAACATTGTTTTGCAGTTTTAAAATTTCATTTTATAAAGAGTTCATAGAATAAGATGATGTTGTGACTAAGATAAAATGTAAATTAACCAACATCATGCGATCAATGTCTTGTCTGATGTAATTTTTAAATTTATTTTTCCACCATGTGCTATTTTTGCGTGTATAAAGCGCATCAGAGAAATGTGAAATTTATTTACTTGCTTAGGGTATAAGTGTTAATAGTTGCCTAGGTTACAGGTATGAATGAAATACATAATATTCTGAGGAAATAATCGATCACAGTTTTTATTATGGTGATTTTCAGAAATAGCCTGTATTTAGACTTAACTTAATTAAATATGAAAATCCAATATCGTCCTTTTCATATATGGTATTGTTTGCATATCTATAGGACTTGTCTATACTTTCTATCTTTATCTATCATGTCTGTACTGCAGCTGGTTTGTGAACGTGGTCACCAGTTGCCATGGAATTAATTTCTATAAAATTCAAATAAGTTGTCTATAACTGACTTATAGTTCAACCCGTCCATTCTCTGGCAGCTTCCTGTTATCAGCATGTGAACAGTAGTTGCACACATCACAGTCTATGTAATTGGTAGCTGTCATAGTTGATTTTCTTTAATTTCCACTCTACACATGCAATGTTAGGTGGAGCTTAGTTTAATCAATATTGCATTTTTTTTCTTCAAAATTTGAATATTTCTCGATGGTCTTAATGGATGTAAGATTTGTAACTATAATAAGTGAATAGGGAATCAATAAAATTGAGGCAGTTGGTTAATCATATATTAATGCATTATGAACAATGAATGGAATTGTAAGCAAATATATAGGCATTTTGAGTGAAAACAATTAATGTGGGGATAAAGTGTATTTATAGAAGTCTATAATAACATTCTCTAATTATCTAATTTCTGCTTTGGCAAAGGAATTGATTTTTTTTTTTTAAATTGTTTTTGTTAATAGTTGCTCAAGTTGTGAACATTAAACACAATTTGTTACACCTTTTAAGATTTCTACAGTTTGCAGGGGCCCTTAATATGTCATGTTTCTGCCAAAATAAAATGGTAGATATAAATATAGTTTTAGTGGTAAATAAAAAAACTTTACATTTTAAAATCCGTTGAGAAATAAACAATTCACAAGCAAAAGTTGATTTTTGATCGAGTATTTTCAATGCAAAATTATATGCACTATCTAACAATACACAAAAAATCTTATTTGTAGAATTTTTATTCAAAAGTGGTTTTATTTGATAAATTCAAGTTTTATTGCAAAATAACACTAACTAATTGAGATTTTCCAATTTCAGATGCCCCAACAAAATTTATGCTAGCAACAATGTATTGGTTGCTGTAGCAGACCAACAATTGGAAAAGCCAATCTAAGGAGTATTTTTGCTGTAAACTAACGTATTTTTGCTCAGAGCTTATGCCGAGACGCGGTGTCCGTTGCCAGTCTGTACCTAACAGATTTTCATGAAACTTCACAAGAATGTTGCTCTTGATGTCTTATTGATCCTAGCAAAATTTCAGGTCGGCCGGAAATTCAAGATGGCCACCACAGCTAAAAATACATTTTTAAAATACAAGTTTGTAGCGACTACTTTTTGAAAACTATAAGTGATATTGATATGGGACTTTTTCTAAAATGTCCCATATGTTGCACTTGATGTCTAATTTTTACTAGCAAAATTTCAGGTCAGCCAGAAATTCAAGATGACCACCACATCTAAAAATATATTTTTAAAGAACAAATTTGTAGTGACTACTTCTTGAAAACTATAAGTGATATTGATATGGGATTTTTTCTAAAATGATCAGCATGACATGATGTTGATCCATGTGGATTTTTTTTTTGATTCGGCATTAAACATGGCTGCCAGCGACCATCGTTTACATAGAGTTATATAGTAAAAACTTGTAGCAACTACTCCTCTGAAACTACTTGACGGATTTTGATGAAACTTCACAGGAATGTTGCTCTTGAAATCTAGTTGATCCTAGAAAAATTTCAGGTCGGCCGGAAATTCAAGATGGCCACCATGGCTGAAATTTTTTTTTTAAAAAATAAATTTGTAGCGTAACTACTTCTTGAAATCTATAAGTGATATCGATATGGGACTTTTTCTAAAATGATCAGCATGACATGATGTTTGTCATTGTCGAAAAGTATTTTGATTTGACATTAAACATGGATGCCAGCAGCCATCTTTGTTTACATAGGTTTTATATAAAAACTTGTAAAGACCACTCTGAAACTACCAGACAGATTTTCATGAAACTTCACAGCAATGCTGATCTAGCTATCAAAACCTATCAGAAGAGCTTCAAGGTCATTGACCTCTTGTTTATTTACCACTGATTAAATGTTCCAGTTCCAAGGATACATAGGTTAGGTTGGTAAGTATTGTCAAAATTGTTCATGTGAAAGTGTAAAATCCTTTCGCTGAGAATGTGTCTCAAACAATAGGCCTGGCCCCAAGTTCACAAACAAACATAAGCCATATTTCAAGCTCAAGCTCAAAAAACTAACATTTCTTAAATAGACTTGGAATTATTATTATTATTTCTTAAATCATATTTAATATACTTGGAATTATTATTATTATTTCTTAAATCATATTTAATATACTTGGAATTATTTGGAAATTTACACAAATAGAGATAAGCAAAAATTATGACTGTCCTGAAAGTTTCCCTATGAAAAACCTTAATTAAAACAAGTTGTAGTGGAAAGAAATATTTGAATTTTTGAGCTGAAGCTTGAAATAGGACTTCGTTTCTTCGTGAACATGGGGCCTGCATGATGCAAATTTAAATCTTTCTATTATCTCAACTTTCATAATTAAAGTTTTGTCACTATTCCAGAACCGACATTACATCATTGTTATTGAACGATATTGTGATGTCATGACGTCATAGCGTCATAGTGATAGACGTCACAATGTCTTAGCAGCGACGTCAGCATTTATTTATATTTATTAAGTGTGTCAACAAGATGGATGTGACTTAAATCTGATAAATTATTTTGCAACCTTGAAACAAAATCCCGCTGTAACATTGTATTCTTGATGGAGCTAGCAGACAAAATTCGGAATTTTGTAAGTAATATCTGTACAGAGGAATATCCAGGTTTAATACACTTTAAAGTGGGTATTATCTGTACCAAAAAATAGAGTTAATCTGTATGAGTAAATATATTAATACAATTTTGAAAAATTGAATGAACCATTCCTCAGGACCCCTTGGGCCTCTTGTTAGTTATGAAAATATATTGAATACTTTTTTGTTGTTTTTTCAGATTTTTCTTTGAGGGTCAGTGCATCCTTTCTACAGCACTGGTTTGCTGAGTTTATAAGCTTGCAATTTAAACTGTAGATTCTGCTCAAGAGATCACCTGCTGTAAGGGACAGCAGATTCAGATCACAGTTGTTTTAATTTAATTTGCACGTGTGTTAAGAGATCACCTCTATTTAGAGACCACCTGCTGTAAGGGACAGCAGATTCAGATCACAGTTGTTTTAAATTAATTTGCACCTGTGTTAAGAGACCACCTGCTGTAAGGGACAGCAGATTCAGATCACAGTTGTTTTAAATTAATTTGCACCTCTGTTAAGAGACCACCTGCTGTAAGGGACAGCAGATTCAGATCACAGTTGTTTTAAATTAGTTTGCACCTGTGTTAAGGGATCACCTCTACTTAGAGACCATCTGCTGTTAGGGACAGCAGATTCAGATCACAGTTGTTTTAAATTAATTTGCACCTGTGTTAAGAGATCACCTCTATTTAGAGACCACCTGCTGTAAGGGACAGCAGATTCAGATCACAGTTGTTTTAAATTAATTTGCACGTGTGTTAAGAGACCACCTGCTGTAAGGGACAGCAGATTCAGATCACAGTTGTTTTAAATTAATTTGCACCTGTGTTAAGAGATCACCTCTACTTAGAGACCATCTGCTGTTAGGGACAGCAGATTCAGATCACAGTTGTTTTAAATTAATTTGCACCTGTGTTAAGAGATCACCTCTATTTAGAGACCACCTGCTGTAAGGGACAGCAGATTCAGATCACAGTTGTTTTAAATTAATTTGCACCTGTGTTAAGAGATCACCTCTATTTAGAGACCACCTGCTGTAAGGGACAGCAGATTCAGATCATAGTTGTTTTAAATTAATTTGCACGTGTGTTAAGAGATCACCTGTATTTAGAGACCACCTGCTGTAAGGGACAGCAGATTCAGATCACAGTTGTTTTAAATTAATTTGCACCTGTGTTAAGAGACCACCTCTATTTAGAGACCACCTGCTGTAAGGGACAGCAGATTCAGATCACAGTTGTTTTAAATTAATTTGCACCTGTGTTAAGAGACCACCTCTATTTAGAGACCACCTGCTGTAAGGGACAACAGATTCAGATCACAGTTGTTTTAAATCAGTTTGCACCTGTATTAAGAGACCACTGGCACTTGAGCTGCAAATATTATAAAAAAAATAATAAAAAAATACGATACCCCTACTATCTATATAACTCATGGTAGTGAAGCTTGTTTGACACCAGTTTGAATAAGCTCGTTCGAAGTCTGTATTATATAGATAGTTATACTGAGGGGTATGTATTTTTTTTTTTTTTTTTTTTTTTATAATATTTGTGGCTCAAGTGCCAGTGTAAGAGACCACATGAATTAACACTATTGTTTATTCCTTTACTGACCCTTCAATACAGGTGTTTGACTCAGGTTATATTTTTTTTAAATATCTCAAGTTTATATTGTTTGTGTATTTCAGGAGGACTTTCTGGCCACAGATGACCTGTTTGTGGAGTACTTCAATGTCTTCCTGGGGCTGCCGGTATGTACCTATATATCCATCAGACAAACCAATAATGACCAAATAAATAGTTTTATGCCCCGGCCGTTTTGGTGGAGTTGTTGGTATCTGATTTATATTTACATGACAGCAGTTTTGCAAGCCATTTAAGCAAGTTATAGGCAACAACTTCGTAAAACCATGAAGAATTGGTCAGAAATATAAAGTTTGTTAGCTTTCTATACCTCGGAGGAAGGTTTGGAAAAAAACGCAAGTCAGTTCTAAAATTCTGTGTTTTCAAGCAGAGTTTGTAAGTATCATTTGAAAAGGCAGTGATAGTTAGATGTACGTATTCTAGAATGTTAGAACAAATTTCTAATAATAATTCTCCCAATTTCCTGAAAAGCCTTCGTCATATGGGCAAAACTTTTCAGGGCATTCCTGTGATGTATTCTGAGCTCCACCTTTTTATAATATTTTAACTTTCTTGAGGTAATATATACCTTAACCAGATGGCCTTTTATTATGTTTGCGGTCATAAGCATGCAAAATATTCAAACCAAAGTATTTATGGATCTCTTGACAGATAGAGCATGTATACAGAAGGTCCTCTTAAGTCAACATAATGTATACATGCTTTATTGATCTAAGATATCAATTTTGAAGAGGTTTCTCAATAAATCCCAGTTTTTGAATTTGATTTTAGTATAGGTTTGACTGAGGTTAACTCTTAGCCTGCTACTTAGGGTGACTACAACAGCCTTTGCAGCCAGTGTAAACCCAGATCAGCCTGCGAGTAACATAAATGGAATGGTCTAAATTTAAAGGAAGGACAGTCCATTATACATTCACAGTGGGCTAAGGGTTAAGATAAAAAACTTGAAGATGTGCTTGATATTTTGGTAGCATTATGGGCCGCTCCTGATTTCTACAAAGCATTCATGATACATGGCAAAGATAGGATGTTGAAACTGCGTAATGAGCATGTTCCTTGGAAATTGCCAAACCCAACAAACAAGATAAAGTTGCAGAGTGTTTGTATAATTGGTTCATAGACCTGTAGAAATGGTACACTACCTATGCCCCTTTACTTAGTCCTTTTTTGCATCTTCATATCTGATTTAATCGGCTGTCATGCAGAATATATAAAAACAAATTTGAGCGAAATCCAGCCCTATATTCAGTTATGTTCCGTCAAATTCTGTGGAAGACCATATTTAGGTTTATATTATTTGATTATTCAATGTATGAAACTCGATCTCCTATAATTAAATAAAATTTTAAGAGTTATTTTTTGGTAGGAAATTTGTCATTTTAAATTTGAATTTTGTCATTTTAATTTTCAGATTACTCCTACCACATTTGGAATATTAATTCTGTTTTCCTTCCTGATGGAAACAAATAAAATGCTTGCTTACTTTGTAAATGATTGGTATATAATACTACTTTTTTTCCAAATTTGATTGAATATTACATTTACAAAGATTACAATAAGTTACAATTTCTATTTTCATAGTTTTTACAATATTTGTTTCCCTTTTTCATAAAAACGAGGAAAAGAAAACTGATACTCAGATTGATAGGTGATTCATTCATTCAAAGAATATACATGAAATAAGAACTTGGCCGTTTTGTAAATTGTGGATTTTAAAGAGCTTTATCTTAAAAGTGTATTGGAGAAATCAATGAGGCATTTATATATCTAAACTGATTTGAATTTAAATCTGCATTACCGTAATCTGCTAGCGACACGTAGATAATGAAAGCGTAAAGGACTTAGCATAAATCTGAATGACTTTTAAACGGTTTATGTGTTTTATCATGGCGAATATTGGGCACATAAACACAAGTGTGTTTACCTTGATTTCCAAAAGATTAAATATTCTGTCAAAAGATGTAACTGAGACATTGGTCTGTTTGTTAAAGGTCAAAATGCAAATCGGTGTGTTTATAACCCTTGCTTATACATTCATAGGAATTGGTCATATTTTAAAGACTAAATGGTTTATAAAATGTACACAATATAAACCCTGTTGAACATTCTATGGTTTTCTTTATGTTGGGTTTTAAAGGAAAATACGGAAATCTTTTATTTAATTTAAACTTGCGGAGTCTCAAGTTTTCTACTTATCTGAATAGCTGAATGCAAATTTGTTTTTGCATATTACTAATTATATGGCATATATTATATGAAAGAAAACTTGAAAACACCAAATGTATTACCCTTTATTTTATATAAATGCAAGGAGATTTTTATACCCCCCACCAACGAAGCTTATTGTTTTGCCTCGGGAGCATGGCAGACACTCATGGATCACTCTTTTCGCGTTACACTTTAACCTGCCACCTTTGCAATAACTTGAAAAGTATTAGACCTATTTTCATGAAACTTTACACACATCTTCATCTTACCTCAAAGAATGAAGTAACATGTTTTCCAATAACTCTGAATTTCCTTTTGGTAGAGTAATGCCCCTTTTCATAAAACTTTAACCTGCAACCTAACCAAGGTCATAACTGACCATAACTTCAAACGTATTTGGCCGATGTTCATGAAAGTTTACAAATATAAATAAGCAAAATGTGTTTATTGTTGAATTTCAGCTGTTTTCTTGCTATTTTCATTTGTGCCACGTATATAAATGTATATGTAGTTCAATAAATATTAATCGAATGTCGTCGTTTGGGCCATCCTTAAAAAATATTTGTTTGCTGTTTGCAGACACAAACTTGTTTGTATTTGTGAACCATCATTAAAAGCTCTGTAAATACTAGTGTATTATATATTAGGGATATTTTTTTTGTTTCAAATTTAAGATCAGTTGAATAAAATGTATTATCAGCTCAACATGATACTTTGTTATCTTTAACAGTGTCCTTAGAACAAATACCGAATGTCTGTATGCATTAGTAGTATCAGGAAGTTTGAAGCAAACCAAAATATATTTTAAAATTCATTTTAAAATTCATGAATACAACACCATCCAAAGTCAAATTCAAAAAAGTGAAATTTAGTTTTCCATTTAACTTTATAAATGTGTAGTGTAACTAATGTAACATTAATGCATTTTTTTATGAAAAAACAATGATAATCCCTACATATATTTTGCTACCACATATATTACAGACATTCCCCGAGCCGCTGTGTTTCAACAAAGACACGGGCGGGTTTGAGGTTGTCAGCCATGCCAAGAAGGATTTGGCCAAGAAGATCAAGGATGCACTGCGCACGCAGCGGAGAACTCCGAAGATATACCGAGTGGCGAAAAAGCATGCCTACATTGACATACCCCTGATACCTATCGGGGTTCCTGAGGGGCCGGTGAATTCAGAGATTAACACAAGTTTCGCAGTGACTGTGAGTAGTGTTTGGGATCAAGGAATGCATGTTATAAGAGGATCTGAAATTAGATAAATTTACATAAACATTTTTAACAAAGTTCGCTCAATTTGAAAAAAGAATGGGGTAAATCTTGCTTAAATTAAAATTTTAGAGTTTTATCATTTTTGTTTTAAATTCATTTTTTTTCGCTCTCTTTTTTTATATACCTGAAGGGTCATATTATGTCATGGCATTGACTGTCCTCTGTCATCAGACCATCCATCCGACCATCTGTCCATTAACTTTTACCTGAAAACTACAACAATGAAACTTTGTAAACATCTTCAGCATGATCTAATTAATAAATCTGATAAAGGCCCATAACCCTCTGATTCATATTTTTTTAGTTTAACCTTGAACTTAAACTTGCCTTTTACAAGTAACTAAGTGTTAGATGTACAACAATGAAACGTTGCACACATCTTCAACATGATCGATGAATATGTCATATAAAGGCCCATAACTATCTGATTCATAGTTTTTTTAATTATTTCCCTTTGAAAAAGGTTTAACCTGGAACTTAACCTTGCCAACGATGGGTGTCTATGCCCCACTAGACTGTGGTGTTGTTAATAAATTGTAACACAACAAATATATATGATTCATAATCATTTTTTTGAAAAGCATGTAATGATACTCAGATTGTAGGGTGGTGGGGTGATGGTAGAGGGGAGGGTATCATAGTAATGATAATGAATTTTAGAATAAGCATAGATATGATAATGCACTTGCTCATAATGTAGTGCATTTATTTGTGTGCATTACTTTCATTGCATTTCGGTTTAAAATAAAAACGAAATAGTGCCGCTTTTCAATGAGAATTAACTGATCAAGAACTTCTAAACGTCAACCAATTTCCCTTAAAATTTACTTGAATGATTTTAGTGCCATTTTAATGCAATATTCCAAAGAATATAAATATAATGATATGCCGTAACTTTCATATAATGCCACTTTTCCAAAGAACATAATATTATGAGTTGCCTTAAATTTCTTTCAGACATTGAATAAAGAACAAGGTATTCACTGGATCAAGGCGGAGAGATTACCCGCGTTTCTGGATAGTGATCTATATCTGGAGTATCGTCTCTCCAAGCTCTTGTCGCAGGCTCGCATCACTGGGGAACAGGGGGAGTATGTCCTCATGAAGATTGACTTTAAACCGAGGATAAAAAAGGTGAGTGTTTCTTATGTTGGTAACTGAATAATGGCTGCATGTACATACAAGTATGTGCACTGAATGACTCATGGCCTTACTAAAGAGTGGGTGGACTGTTGGATCCATGCCCCCATAGTGTTGTACATGTATGAATGGGATTCATGATGGTGTCCACAAATATGTAGCAGCGAGCTCAATGCTTAACTTTATTGTGCTGGAATCCTACACCGTAAAAACATTTATATATAACATCAATCTTACACAGTCACGACGCTAACATACCCTTTTTTATTATCAAGCAAGGGAGCTACTATTTACCATATTAACCCTTAACCCGCTACATATATATAATGGACTGTCCTTCCTTTGAATTAAGACCATTCCATTTATGTGACAAAGGGGTGTTTTGGGGGAAATGACTAATCAGCAGCTAGACATTGTAAACCCTGATCAGCCTGCGAGTTACTCACATTATAGTCATGCTTAGTGGGTTAAGGGTTAATAAAGCTTTTGGTGTCACCCAATCGGGGATCTAGTCCATGAGCTCCGGCATGAGGGGCGGTTGATCTACCACTAAACCTCCGCCACGATATCCATAGCTTGCAGATGTACATATAGGAGCATTTAGAGACTTACGATCCTGACATCTGTTGTGTGCAATTTCATGACCTTGTTCTGGATTTGTTGATATTACCGCCTGTATCCTAACAATGTTCAATGGTGATATTTGAGGCGCCTTATTGTACTTGTTAAATTGGAATATTGCTAGTTGCTCGTTATTTTAGTGAATTACCAAAATAAATGATATCATACGATAATAAGAATCTTGCATTCGTGTTCGTTGCATATGCAGGGGCGTAGCGTGGCATACTCCTTTACTCCTGGGAGTAACTTGGAAAAAATAATAAAAGTCTTAAAATGTTGAAAAATGCAATAAAAATCAGCAGGGGATGAGGGGGAGGGGTGGGGATGGGGTAAGGACTTGAGAGCATATAATGTCTATACCTGACAAACTGTCTATCACTTCTACGAGTACCATTTTGATCCAAAGATGAAAAAAATCTTGCCCGAACCCACCTCCTGCCAGCCCTTACCCCATTCGAAGCTTCGCATCTCATATTAAAGAGTATGTTGAAAACACGCTCCTGATATGACCAAATATTACTCATTAAAATAACTACAATATTGTGCGCATTTAGGTCTTAAATGATAATAATGATTCAATTTACTTCAAAATATTTCAAATGAAATAAACAGTTACATATAAGGATTCCTCCATATACATGTATGAGCACACACTGGGTTACTAAACTACATTGTAATGTGGAACAGATGAGGAGGAGGGCTATCCGTGTCCCCATAATATAAACTATAAACACCCACTGAATTTTATCTTATTTATATCCAAATGTAGAAATGAGCAGGTGGGGTGGGTATCTGTGCCTCCTAAGTCTTGTACATTTATTTATGGGCACACTAGCAAACATTACTATGCTAATGCCATAGTCTTTAAAATATAACCATTGAAATAGGTGTAGTACCTGCCATACAAAATTATTGAAATCAAACATGTTCTTGGCAACAGATAATCTGAAATGTTTTAGGATGAATTAAATCAATAATTAAACAATAATGTTATTTCTATAAACCTTGGAAGATAGTGACAAAATATTATTTTTTCCTATTAAAATTGTGTTTTCAATCTGTGTTGGTCCACAATATTCATAGAGTGTTTGTCAGTTTCTTGTTCTAACATTTCTTGAATTCTAATACCTCGTTGACATTTTGCATTTCAGGTGAAGAAGAAAGCAGAGGACGACCTAGTGAAAGTGGACCCAAAGGAAGAGCTAATGAAGGACCTATATGTATGTATGGGCAATGCTAGCACCACGG
This sequence comes from Cyrtodaria siliqua, assembly GCA_037043455.1. Taxonomy (NCBI): domain Eukaryota; kingdom Metazoa; phylum Mollusca; class Bivalvia; order Adapedonta; family Hiatellidae; genus Cyrtodaria; species Cyrtodaria siliqua. The sequence goes on along the minus strand of JAWPHD010008953.1, from coordinate 16,113 downwards.
ATACGGACATGTGGTATGTCACTGCCAAAATTGCCTCGGATAAAGAAACCACTTATACTTCGGTGTCCAGACCAAATAGCGAGCGTCCTCGACCTAGTGTACGACCGACCAGCGCTCGCCCAGCTAGTGCGTACACTGATCCATATAACAGATCAGATAGCGGAATGGGCTCTTCCCTAAAAAGTTCTGCTAGAAATAGTGCCTATGGAACGTCATATCAGTCTAGATATAGCGAAAAAGAAACTGAAGATGAAATAATGATGAGTAAGCTGTTCTCTAGTGAGAGTATGCCCACAACGCCAAGGATGTCTGATACGATGTGTGTTATAAGTAAGGATCATTCAGGACCAAAACCCTTTTGTTCTACAGTTTTTTCGATGCCAAAATCCGACAATGATGAAGATTTTCAGTTCAAAGATACCGAGTCAGAGGTGAAAGATGATGAAAGGGATTCTGGGAAGGGTGACGAGGGCGAAGAAAACGCTGACCTCAATGAAAGTATCACCTCAGAATCAGAATCTAATAGGACAATATCATTTCAAGATGTAGATGATGTGGGATCTATAATTGTCGGTGTTGTCTTGAAGCGGGTTTTAAGTACACTTACCGACAAAGATGAATCTGAAGTCGAAAAGATGCCGGAAATTCGGGAAATCTTCCCTGACAGCGATTACACAAATATCAATCTGGAATCTTTAGATAAAATCACATTTATTAAAGAAGACAAACCACATTCTGTAGCTGGTGAGACTCCAGATAAAGAAGCAGAAAATGTACAAAGTGTTAGTGATAAAATGAAGAAAAATATGGAGGAAGAGAGTGACGTAGATTCGCTTCTCGACAGCGAGGAAGATTATGAAGAAAACGACACTTTTTTCCGGAAGCATAAGTTCAAGACATACAGTCTGTGTTCTCGGAAAGGGATTGATCAGTTTAAGAGGTTCCTAAAGGGGACGCAGGGAGAGCGCAGTTGGTGTATGTGGATCGATATTGACCGAATGCGACTGATGCCTCAGAATGAGATACCACTGTAAGTTTTAAAGTAACCATTTTGAGATAATGATATTTAAATTTGTTATGCATATGTGCTTAACTTAAACATTGACATATCAACATTTGATTAAAAATTGTTTTCGTTTAAATAAATAAATTGATCTAAAAAAAAATTGAAATTGTCATTGAGTTGGTATGTTGGAATTCAGTTCAAGTAATGATAAGGAAGGAAAAATATATATCAAAAAATAAAGACATTTGCCAGGTAAGTTGTGAAATAGAGAGTTTGTGTTTGCATTATTAGTTTTACAAATGATGTACCCATTGCTTAAACTTGGGCATACAACGAACACTACAGCAGGTTTAAGAGTAAGGAGTGAAATATAATTTTGGGATTCTCTCAAAAGAGATAGAGTGAGGATTAAGGGAGGGTTGGGGTGTGGTGGTTGCATTTCGAGATATATTATTATTATATAAGGGAGAGTGAGATGAGATTTACATTACATGCTGAATAAGATCAACTAAGCAAATTTTCCTGTATTTAAAAGACACACACACTGTTTTTACAGTGTAATAAATAGTTTATTCAACTGTTGTCTCCATGTATAATGAATTGTTAGTATTAGGTTAGTTTTATGACTGTTTTGCTGATATGAATAATGAATTGTTGTACGTGAGAACAGAAGCACACCATAAATTGTTGTTATTTATTTTCGTTTATAAACTTTATTTATTTCGTTTATAAACTACAGTAAGCTAACATATTGGGGCAGTAAACAAAAAATTTACCGCCTTTATTAAACAAGTGTCCAATATATATGACAGTGTCCAATATATATGTTTCGAGTGACCCATCGTTGACTGATTTGCAAACGTAAAGTTATTGTTTTTTTACCTCAAAAAGACCTCTTTGTCTGTCAGATATATAATTTGTATAGTTAAAACTAAAACTAAAACAATCATATGTCCAGAAAACTTTGGCTCAAACATATGCTCCAAATAATAACTGGTATGCATGGAGTACAGTGAGGAGACCATGCACAATCTGATTTCTGAGTCTGAGTAAGTGATAACATCCATTTACATCACCGATATTCCTGTCATTACCAGGTACCTGTGTGGTCTACGGGAGATGTACCACAAACCTGGTGCTGAGTTCGAGTTGACGGTGGAGCAGAAGAGCCAGCTTGGACTCGTGGAACCGTCCTCGTGGACCATGGATAAACTCATGTCAGTACATAACCAGATTGTAGAACCACTGGTGCTCTACTGGTAAGTATAAGGTTTAGAGCATGTTTCCTTAAAATCAACAGTGTTTAAATGTTCAGTTTAATTGTTACGCATATTTAAATTTACCATCCTGAAACTATGGTGATTGATCAAACATAGCTTTAAAATACATTATTATAAAAAAGATGAGATTAAAACACACACACAACTAAATTATTAATAAAAACTGCGCTTATGAAGGCCTACAAGTAATTAATTCAAAAGTTAATAAACAACTTAAGTAAACACCCTAAAGTACTAGTAGTAAGTGAAAAGCTTTCCTTTTGAGTATCTTAGCAGCTGCCTCCCTGAAGTCTCTTGTGAGACTGCACTCTTGTACTATATAGGTCACTTATCTTGTACTCATTTACTGTTACAGGGCACCAAGGTTCCTGTTAATCTCAGTTACTGTTACAGGGCACCAAGGTTCTTGTTAATCTCAATTACTGTTACAGGGCACCAAGGTTCCTGTTAATCTCATTTACAGTTACAGGGCACCAAGGTTCCTGTTAATCTCATTTACAGTTACAGGGCACCAAGGTTCCTGTTAATCTTATTTACTGTTACAGGGCACCAAGGTTCCTGTTAATCTCATTTACAGTTACAGGGCACCAAAGTTCCTGTTAATCTCATTTACAGTTACAGGGCACCAAGGTTCCTGTTAATCTTATTTACTGTTACAGGGCACCAAGGTTCCTGTTAATCTTATTTACTGTTACAGGGCACCAAGGTTCCTTCTTATTTACTGTTACAGGGCACCAAGGTTCCTGTTAATCTTATTTACGGTTACAGGGCACCAAGGTTCCTGTTAATCTTATTTACTGTTACAGGGCACCAAGGTTCCTGTTAAAGCAGATGATGAGAACCAATCCAGACAAGAATGTTCTGTACCAACATTTGAGGATGCTAAATGCCACCATGGGCGTGGATCCCAACCCCCAAACAGCCACTCTTCTACCCCTTAGACCCAAAACATGTCAGCCAAAGATGAGGGCAGAGCTTACAGTTATGTCGCAAGAACAGGTGTGTTAATTAGCGCATCTTTAATCTACGCCAAGCAAAATCATAAATCAAATTTTGCACTAGAAGAGGGTATCTATACGAACAAGTAAAAACAACAAAAATAATAAAAAGAAGTGGCATACTTTCTTAAGAAGTACCCTAATCTTAAATGAATATATATGATAATGCAGTACCAATATACAATATATACAGTAGAGAAAACGAGAGTTTATCATTGGGAGCCTCAGCATCTCAGTCCTTGCTCTTAAATCTGCAGACCTATGTCCAGGTTATTTGAGCCCCAGGGTATCTGATGGGAATTTTTATCCTCATTTTATATCTTCCTGAGGTCACAGTTAAAATTTATTTATTCAGCATTTATTTTATTTCATCTTTCGTTTTAGAATTTTAAAGAACAAACTTTGTAATGGAAAATCAAACTTTTAGTCATTTCAGCCACAGATGTCTTGTACGATCGAGGATGCCTATGAAACATCACCTCCTGTTGGCATGAAGCGCTCGTACATGGAACCAACACTGAAGTTCATCGCCAACTGGCAGCGGGAACAGATGCAGCATGTTCAGTTGTTGACACCCAGTATCAAAATAGAGAGGACCTCCACACCCAGGCTCCGACCCGCCTCAGCCATGTAAGTAGGATAATCATCATGTCGCTGTTAACAAGCTTCCAGTCACATCATGACGGTGTCTTCTTGTAGCAAGAGAGCTCTATGTTCAACTTTATAGTGCTGCCACACTGATATATTGCGCCATAAACATGAGATGATACCCCATCCAGTCACATTATACTGACACCCGGCCGCCCAATCCTAAGACTATCCTTTATTTGCTGAGCATCAAGCAAGGGAGCTACAAGAACCATTTGATAATTTTCTATATTTTTTGTTTTAGAACTCCAAGAACCATATCGTCATCAGCAGTATCTGCAAAATTACGTCCCAAATCTGCCATCAAGGCTTCAAGTGCACGATCTACCCGACCATCCACCGCGAGATCCACATCATCCAGATTGTCCGTGGAGTCGGCCACCGGGCGCGTGCGGATCAAGTCTCCCCTAGAAAGGTCTAGCTCACCACAAGTTAGGCTTGGTGAGAGACCGTCTTCGCGACCTTCGTCAGCGGCATCTAGTATAGGGTCAATAAGGTAACACGTTTTAATCATCCTTATTTTTTTTAAACATTCGGTGGTAGTTTTGCCTGACTTGGCGGGGCAAAAGAAAGGGTCAGCTGTTATCACAACAGGAGGTAGAAGCCCTCGATATGACCTGGAAGCTGAATACCTTGATACCTTGGCTTTTGAATTGACTAGGAATCAATAACGTCATATGCAGGAATCATCGTCATCTCCAGTATTGTCATTTTACGCTCATCACCATTTCCCGTTTCAATGCAATATGACCTAAGCTGTTAAAAGGTTTTAAATCACCATTGATTCATTAATTAGGTAGTAGTTAATAATGACTTTAAAAATATATAAGTATTGTCCCATCAGAGATATTGCAAGCAAGTTCATGAGGGAATCTGTAGCTTGAAACAAATTGTAGAAACACTTATTCACTCATTGCTGACTGCTTCTTTGTAAGCAACGAATACCCTCTGAAGAGTTTATATCTACTGAATGAAACCGGACAGGGAGTATGATCACCCAGTTGACTAGCAGGGGTTCCTTAGTTCCTCTCAGCCACCTTTTTACCATTTTATTTGTAAACAGTTTCACTTAGCCTATTTCACTTATGGTTTCTCTCAGTTTAGCAATTTCGCTATGTAAAAACATGTACTAATAAATGTCTATAAGTTTGATTGGTGTGTTTATTTGCTAGGTCTATAGACCAGGATTCTGAATGCTCGGAATTTCTGGGTGGACACAGGATGGAGCACCTTCTACAGGCACTGCACCATGAAGCAGACGCCGGCGGATTCTTCAGGAGATACATCGAGAAAGGTGGCAGAATGGTGAGCTAGGTTTTATATCAAAACATTATTACACAAATTCTGGATTCATGTTTACTTCCGAAGGGAATTCCAATATAATGATTTTCACTTACTTATTCCATAGACAATAATAAGCAAAATTCATGAGTTCTATGAAACATGTTGTATCCACTCTTTCACAAAGTGAAGAGGCGTCTATATAGGAATCATGTTGTCCATAATGTTGCGTCGTGCGTAACACATTTTTGTCCCATCCCGTAACACTTTTTCATTCCTAGCATTTCTCAAACAGTTTTGAATGGGTTGTTCCCAAACTTCATATACTGACCTTATGTCCCTCTACATCACCCATGGTTGATTGCCTTTTTTATTACAGAATTATAGCCCTTTGTTGGAGTATTCATCACCTTCAGTGTTAGTTCTAGTTTTCAATGAAAAAAACCCAGATTAGAATCTTACATATTACTTTTCATTTGTTTAGCCTTGTACATAGTTGTAGATGACATCAAACTTATTATTAAATTTCTCCAAATAATCATTTCTTATAGGTATTATTGCATAACTGGAAAAAAATGCAGATTCCAAAATTGTAGCCTTGGTAACACAGTTGATAAGGCATTGCATGTTAGACCTACAGAATTCTGATGCCTCAATAATGTGTTAATACGATTTGAAACAACATTCCATTTTCTTTCTAAGTTTTGTCAGTTGCTAATGAGTACAGTATGGAGTATGTAAATATTCCAATTAACAAACACTATATTATATTCAATGAGGATAAACACCTTAACAAACTCTATTTTATATTCAATGACGATAAACACCTTATCAAACTCTGTTTTATATTCAATGAGGATAAACACCTTATCAAACTCTGTTTTATATTCAATGAGGATAAACACCTAATCAAACTCTATTTTGTATTCAATGAGGATAAACACCTTAACAAACTCTATTTTATATTCAATGACGATAAACACCTTATCAAACTCTGTTTTATATTCAATGAGGATAAACACCTTATCAAACTCTATTTTATATTCAATGAGGATAAACACCTTAACAAACTCTATTTTATATTCAATGACGATAAACACCTTATCAAACTCTGTTTTATATTCAATGAGGATAAACACCTTATCAAACTCTGTTTTATATTCAATGAGGATAAACACCTTATCAAACTCTATTTTATATTCAATGAGGATAAACACCTAATCAAACTCTATTTTATATTCAATGAGGATAAACACCTAATCAAACTCTATTTTATATTCAATGAGGATAAACACCTTATCAAACTCTATTTTATATTCAGCAGATTAGATAAACAACTTAATGGCCTCTATTTTATATTCGACTGATGCCGATAAACAATGATCTCTTTTTATATTTGACAGATGTCGATAAATGGTGAATTCTATTTTATATCCGACAGATATCGATAAACAGTGAATTCTATTTTACATTTGACGGATGTCGATAAACGGTGAATTCTATTTTATATCCGACAGATATCGATAAACAGTGAATTCTATTTCATATTCGACAGATGTTGATAAACAATGAACTCTTTTTAATATTTGACAGATGTGGATAAACAACTTGAATCTATGGAGAGATGTTCAGGGATACCATATGGTGTTCTACAACAAAAGTCTCGACCCTTATAGTGTGAAGAAAAAAGCAAAGGTGGGTGCTTTTATGCCATTATTTATCCATTTAAGGTATTGTTAAATATTATCGATGTAGTTAATAACCTTTAAGGAACACACGGCAGTCTTGCTTCTTTTTCACCCAAAACTATTTTTAAAAAAAGAATCTTTCCATTTTGTTATATTTCAAAGTTAAATGCAATGGAGGTGCTATAAACAATTTATTGAATTTCAGAGTAACACATTTCCATAAAGGGAAATAACTCTAGGCTTAGAAATATAATTATGTGAACATATTCTTGTCTAAGTTCCGGGTAGTAAGTCACAGATGTCCACGTTACTGTACTGGTACCTTCACATTTCAATAAATGCCATTTGAATATTATGGTTACAGGAGATTTACTCCCGATATGTCGTAGTCGGTGCCCTGTACCACATTGGCTGTGCCTTAGATGTGACGAAGAGCATTTACAGCCGTCTTGATCCGCCGTTTGAGGAACTATTTGACGAGGTGGAGGAACACGCCATCATGGTGCTGTATGAGGCATGGTATCAGATGAACGAGCTTGATCAAAAGACGTACAGTAAGGTAGGTGTAAACCAGGCGTTAAACAGCACAAGAAGCACAAACTGACGTATCTTAAATTTATAAAAATCAAGCCTTGAGTTTACTGAATCCATAAATCCAAATTTATGGCTTTTTTATTTCAAGACTTAAAGAAACTAAACCGTCAAATTTTGCTACAAAACCGTTCTTCCAAACTCTTTGTGTTGAGGTCATAAAATAATGCATATGTGCCACTTTAAAGTCTACATGTATATATGGATATTTAAACTACCCTGTATTGAATATGCATAAAATGAATTAGGAGTTGGTAATTCGATGCTTTGGTAATGAATGTCAACAGGTAAATTCCATAGATATCTGGAGAGAGCACAAAACTGTATGAAGTTATTATGGTCACATATCATGAATAAAATTAACTTACTTCAGTGTTGAGAATAAACAATAATTGGTAAATTTTGCCTGTTGTTGGCAGGATAGCGACTTTAAGCTTAGCGTGCACAATACTTTACTGTGTGATGTCTCATGACAGCTTTATTAAGGTATTTCAGATCTCTAAAAGTTATTTTTACCAGGGCCCATTATAGTCTCCCTACCAAGGCTTTGCTCTGGATCCTAATGATTTGAGCTTTTGCGTAACCTATCAGTGTTTCGATGAGAATATGCCACCATCTCGGAATCTTTGAAAAAATGAATATCACTTGGTGGCAATGATTCTAAATTACCACATTCTCAGAAGATACTTGTCATTCAAAGATGAGAATAGCCGCTAAAATATTCCGCCAATTTGCCTTTTGACGGTGAGGGCTAATGCTGGTATCGAGGGTTCAGCGCAATGCTATCATAATCTTCTTTATTTTTATCATGCAGATATGCTCTTTTCTGCCTAATAAAGGAGTGACCTAATAAATTTTGCTTTATTAGGCACTGACCAATAAAGCAAATCAATGCGGAATCCCTTGACGTCATAAAACAAAACAAAAAACAACAACATGGCGGCGTCCTTGAGAAGCGTTACATTCTGAGAAATAGGTAATAATAGTAATTCATACAGAAAATGTGGATAATCTACATGATAAATAGAATATTATGTCAGTGCCTTTTACTATCAAGTTTATTAGGCTCGTCACGAAGAATGGCTGGGTAGAGCCTCACCATTCCTCGTTTTCTAAACCTCGCTTAATAAACTTGATAAAAGGCACTGACATAATATTCTCTATATATCTAGTTATGAAAGCCTTGTTATGTTAAACCCTTGGTATGTTGTTATTGCCAGAAAATAAAAAAAAAATCAATATCTCTTGTGAAATCATCTATCGCAAGGTTTAACCAAATTTGGCATGAAGCATCATTGGCAGGTGTGAATTAAATATCGGTCAATGATCATATTTTTGTGCCACGGTGACATTGGCCTAAGAATTTGGCTGAATTCCCAAGATAAATGCTTTGAATTTGGCAGACACTTCACGACAAAGTAAATTTATTTATAATCTTGGATTACAATCCAGGGACAATTCATTGTGCATATTAACTGCGCGGTAAGTGTGTTTATTGGTAATACGATAAAACTGCTATCCAAAGAGTTAAAAATTAAACTTGAAACTGAAATGGAAATTTCAGATTTGAATAAATACCTGCTACTAGTTAGTGTTGCATAGGGAATATAGCCAGTGGATGGATACAACATGGAACATTTTTGACAATATGGAACATTTTTGGATGCTTAAAGAATGTGGCTGCTTCAAGGCAGTGAAAAATGTAGAGAAAATGTTTGGAGGAAGTTATGGGCATTGGCTGTTTGAGAAAGGGGCTTACTTAACAAAGTTCCCTTTTGAAGAGGAGGTTGGATTACAGATGTTTATTTAAAAAAACAAATTTGTTTTCTTTTCATAATATTACCAAAATAAGGAGCTACTAGCCAGGTTGTTGTTGTTTTGTTGTGGCGTGGGTAGGGGTGGGGGGAGGGGGGTTACTATAAGGGGGAGTGGGACTACTATACTATAAGGGGGAGGGGCTACTATAAGGGGGGAGGGGGCTACTATAAAGGGGAGCAGGGGGAGGGGCTACTATAAGGGGGAGGGGGCTACTATAAGTGGGGAGGGGGAGTGGGGTTACTAGAAGGAGGGGGAAGGCGAGGGGGGCAACTATAAGGAGAGGTACTCCTATTAGGGTAAATACGGTATGTCCATTTATTTCCTAGATGTTTATATATCCTGGTCAATACACATGGTGTAAAGATTATGGGGAAAAAAGCTATTTTTTGGTTTGGCAGTTCCTGGTTATAAGCAGACTGGTTAAAGTGTAGTGTAAATTTAAAAAAAAAAGAAGGGAAAAACAGAAGATTCACAAGCACGAGCTGTAAATGATAAAAGTGAAAAGATTTCCGGAGATGAAGTCTACCAGTAAATGTAAATGGTATTGTTTGGAGCCTTTGTTTCAGCCAAAGCTTTTTTGGACTTTTGAGACAAAATTCAAGTAGTACCTAAATACCTTAGCTATATATCAGTGAAACATACATGTTTAGTGGTAAATAAAAATACCTTACTTTACAAAATCAGTTGAGTATTACAGAGCGCACATGGTTTTTGATTGGGCATTTTCAATGCAGAATTCTGCTACATCAAAAATTCAAAGAATGTTTTTTTGAATTTTTATCCAGAAATGGTTTTAATATGATTGATAAATGTAAATTAAGACACTCGTGTTTTACAGCAAAACATTAAGGTTAACTGAAGTTATCTGAGATTTTGTAATGTTCTACTGTCCCAGCAACTAGAAATTTATATGGAATTAGCCCCACCACAAAAGCATTTTGTCAGTAAAATATTTATTTCTCAACAAATTTTCAAAACTAAGTAAGGCATTTTTATTTACCAGTAAAAATTCCAGGTCTGATGATATATAAGTTATGTACATTATTATTTATATTGCTCATGTTAAAGCTAAGAAACCTTTGGCTGAAACAAGCGCTCCGAACAATAGCTGTTTAATCTTTGTTTCAGGTTGAATTGATAGAAGTGAAGAGACATCTAGAGACCAAGTCTAAATATGTGCTTAACCTACAGAAGAGTGGCCTTATTAAGGAGGTATATAGACTTAAGGAAAAAAGAAACACAAAACTGTGTTTATTGGCAGCTCTGTATTTATTTTTAAATATTTGCACGTATATTTAACTTAAAGCAATAATTTTATTTCCGTTTACAGTACTGAGGTCTCATATTAAAGTTCTGTATGGTGTTTACATATTCGGTTGTTATGAAGACCCCTTATGTTCACGTTCATTTCGCGGAGGCTTTTGCTGAGGTGTGCCAGCGTTGACCTAGGTGTTTGAGGCGAATACACGCGTAATCTTAATGTAACGTAAAATGTTAACGTCCTTGGTAAGGGCGGTTATTTGTCAACACAGTCTCTCTTAGATGTTAAAACAGTCTTGTTATGGTGCATTGATGCATGGCAAATGTGTCAGAGGCCTTACGCTGCGAAACTCTTTAACAGCAATTTTAACGCCTCGTCACGTTGCTCTTTGCGTAAATGTGACTTAATAATACGTTAACAAATTTGGGAAAAAAAATGGATTCCTAATAATGGATGACTTGCGACAAAATATAGACAGAATATGGCACGTGTTCTGGATTACATTTGTCATGACCTACGCATCATGTGCTTTTGTTATATTGTTTTATTTCATGATTAATCTGAGAGTAAATTTGAATAGAAAAGGAGGATTGGTCCAGATTTTCGATCACTTTTAAATATAAAATGGATTAATCGAAAAAAATAAACTTCATATATATTGACTTAAAAAAGTTTTTCCTTAAGTATACTTTCGTTATTTATTTATTTGTATGAATGTCTTAAAATGAGAACTTGAAATTAAGCAGATTTATATTTTATAAATATTTTTAAAGTTAAATCTGTGTCGTAAACTTTGAACTTGCGTTAAATTTGATAATTGAAGAGTTAAGAGATACTGAGTTTATGAATGCTAGCAATCGGTAGTACAGTGGATAAGGTCTTGGCTTTAGAGCTAACAGACCTCTGCCCCGCATGGGTTTTCTCCGTGGTGTAAGCATGTCTGAAGGAAAACTTCATCCTTAGTCTCATCTCCCTCTGAGATTGCTGTCCCAATGTAACCTAATATGTGTTACAGGATGTATATTATATGGATATTATATTAAAAAAAAACGTTGTGCCTTACCTTCCCACATTGACTGACATTGCCAGTCATTCTTTGGGATCAAGTTGCAAAAATGATAGAAATTTCATTTCTCGACTCCGTATTTCAGCGTGTCTCCTCCCCGGATGTTATGGAGGGATATGAGGACCCCGTCTATGACGAGACCCTTATTGAGAACATCCCTGAGGAGTTCAAAGATTATACCCTGGAAAAACTAGTCCACAATCGCATAGAGTTGGAACATTTCCGCAACTTCCTGGGCGAAAATTACGCAAGCATGGACATCATGTGTTGGATGGATATCGAAGCCTTCCGGAGGATTCCGCACACGGAGGAGAAAAAGAGAGATGTCAAAGCCAGAGAAATTAAAACAAAATATTTGAATAAGAAATACTTCTTCGGACCAAATAGTCCTGCGGGTAAAGAGGGACAGGATAAGGTAAATGCTGAGTCACCGGGGCGTCACTTAAAATTTACTAATAATGATATTTTCTGTTCTAAATGGTCTTAATATAATGAATGAACCTAAAAATGACCCCTTATTTACAAGAAAATTAATTTTAAACAGTAATATGAGCTATTCTAGGTTATGCACCAGGGTTAATTTAAAGAAATAACTGGCTAAATAACCTGTGATAGAATATGCGTAAATTGATTTTTGAGTTGGTAACTCTTAATTCGATGCTCAAGTTTCGGGGTTTGCCCTGGCTGGTTAAAGCCGTTTATATTACGCCTATCGAGTTTGGATTCTCAAAACATGTAAGTTATGTATATAGACCTCATTGTCAGTAGATTTTAATGGAAAGGGTGTAAATCTGTCCTTAAATTTGGCTGTTATTGGCGGGACAGCTACTTAAAGCATTTTGTGCACTATTCCATTCAAAATCTACGCTAAAATAACATTCTAGACTTAAACAACCTGGTGCTATCATCATTATTTGGTTGATTTGACATTTTTATCATCAACTGGAACATTTTTAAAATTCTAGAAAAATAGTCATGTTACAATACCCCTATAAACATTAGTTCGAACAATTTTTGTCATGGCGGTCATATTTGGTACCATTACGTTATCCAAGTATTAACTTCCATACCCCATCCAACCCCTTCTCCAAGAAGTGAAAACTGGGTTGGCTGGGGTATGAAATAAAGCATTAATTACGGCTTAAAAAGTTTGCATATTGTAAAATTAAAACATTTAGTAGGTAATTTTAAAAGGGTTATCTCATTTTTAGCTCTACCAGTACTTATGGGATGCCGAGTTGTCCGTCGTCCGTCCATCCGTCGTCCGTCCGTCGTTAACTTTTGTCTTGTTAAGACGATAGGGACTTCATTTTTCATCTGATCTTTACCAAACTTTACCAGAATGTTAATGTCAATGAAAGCTCAGACAAGTTCCAAAACCAGCCACATCGGACGAGTAACAGCGGAGTTATGGTCCTTGATTTAGTTAAAAATGCTATATTTTGCCTCGTTAAGACGATAGGGCCTTTAATTTATTATCCGATCTTTACCAAACTTTACCAGATTGTTAATGTCAATAAAAGCTTGGATAAGTTAGAAAACCAACCAAATCGGACTAGTAACAGAGGAGTTATGGCCTTTGATTCAGTTAAAAATGCTATATTTTGCCTCGTTAAGACAATAGGGCCTTCATTTTTCATCCGATCTTCACCAAACTTTACCAGATTGTTAATGTCAATGAAAGCTCGGACAAGTTCGAAAACCAACCAGATCGGACTGTACAGCGGATTTATGGCCCTTGATTTCATTAAACATGCTATATTTTGCCTTGTTAAGGCGATAGGGCCTTCATTTTTCATCTGATGTTTTTTTTAATTTTTAAAAAAAGAAAAATTTAATTTATTTTTTTGGATTTTTTTTTATTATCTCTACTGGCCAAGTTCGAAAACCAGCCAGATCGGACTAGTAATGGCTCTTGATTAAGTTAAAAATTTCAAATTTCACATAATGGTCAATCTCAATACTACCATTTCTTGTTATGAAAGGTCGCTGAGGCTGGAGGTGGGTGGGGTAAACTTCTGGAGGACAGACCACCCAGTGGCATGATACTGGAGGCCCAGAAATACGTCTACGACAGACTTGAAAAGAAGTGGCTCCCTCTGTTCTTGGCCACGCCTGATTTTGCCGTGCGACAGAAACCTCGTACCAGTATGGATGACGTTGTGGATGACATCATGGTTCAGAAGAAGAAAAAATCATTGAACATGCTGAAGGTATGGCAAGAGTTTCAAAATGGAAGATGTATTGTGAGTTTTGTATAAAACAGAGAAAATTATGGAAGAAAATGATTTTATCACATTACGTGGCTTCTGGGAGTGAAATATAGCCATGACTTACTTATCGTAATATATTAAGTGTATTATAGATGCAAATGAGGACCGAATCACTGCATTTGTGTACAGTGAAACATTAAGCCTATTGTTTGCATGATATATCATATGATACGTCTAGATACCTTAAATATTTATCATTATTTGAAATCTTACTTCATAAAATGCTTGTTTGTAACATTAAATTTGGTTTTAGGTGTCGCATTATTTGTAGTGCGAATGCGTTACAATAACGTAGCTGATGTCATGTAAACAATAAACGTCACAATTTCTCTTACAAATTGCCGACGTATACAAGGTAAATTGACAGCATTAAAGTGAAACTATCATGTCCTAGATGTGTTATGTGATAAATAGAATCTTACATTCATGACTGTGTATTTTTGACTTCAATAAACTTGTTGTATAAAAAGAAAGGATTCTCGTCAGAACCTCGTATCCTTTCATTTTATCCAACTTGTTTATTAAAATCAATAATACACGGCGACTCTTGTAAGATCCTCTATATAGGAAAAATGGAAGAGAAAATAATACTTGTAATCGTATACATTTTTTCTACAATAGTTTTGCCCAGATGAACGTAATTTTTCACTTGACATAGATGTAATATCTGTTTATATTGGATTTGATAAATGTAGCGTGCATAAAGTGTTTTTAGCTCACCTGAGCCGAAGGCTCAAAGGTGAGCTATTGGGATCACTCTTCGTCCGTCGTCCGTCGTCCGTCGTCGTCGTCCGTCGTCGTCCGTCGTTAACTTTTGCTTCAAACGACTTCTCCTCAGAAACCGCTTGGCCAATTTTGACCACACTTCACATGGATGATCCTTAGATGAATGCTTTTTAGATTTGTTAAAATTAGGTCAGCACTACAACCAAGATGGCCGCCATTACCATATATGGTCAAAACCTTAAAAAATCTTCTTCTCAAGAACCGCCAGACAGATTTCGACAGTTTTTCTTTTAATATGACCGCCAACGGCTAGACTATCAAGTTTGTTCAAATGAAGTCCCCGGGCTCAAAAATGGCTGTGCCTCGGGGGTCCAAAGTTTGTATATTGAGATTTTGCATTTTTTTCATAGACTTATGTAGGAAAAAACTTTAAAAAATCTTCTGAAACCACAAGGCACAGAGGTCTCATGTATAACATGTAGCATCAGCTTATGGTCCTCTACTAAGTTTGTTCAAATGGTGACCCTGGGGTCAAATTTGTCCCCGCCCCGGGGGTCACAGTTTTACATAGACTTATATAGGATTTTTTTTTTAAAAATCTTCTTCTCGGAAACTGCAAGAGCCAGAGGTTTGATATTTTGCATTTACTATAAGCTTATGGTCCTTTACCAAGTTTGTTCAAATGGTGACCCTGGGGTGACATTTGGCCCCGCCCCAAGGGTCACATGTTTTACATAGACATGTATAGGGAAAAACTTAAAACATCTTCTCTGAAACTGCTAGAGCCAGAGGTTTAATATTTTGCATTTGCTATAAGCTTATGGTTCTCTACCAAGTTTGTTCAAATGGTGACCCAGGGGTCACATTTGGCCCCGCCCCGGGTTCACAGTTTTACATAGGCTTGTATAGGTAAAACCCGAAAAAATCTTCTTCTCTGAAACCACAAGGCACAGAGCTCTCATGTATTACTTGTAGCATCAGCTTATGGTCCTCTACTTAGTTTGTTCAAATGGTGACCCTGGGGTCAAATTTGTCCCCGCCCCGGGGGTCACAGTTTTACATATATAGGGAAAAAAATTAAAAATCTTCTCGGAAACTACAAGAGCCAGAGGTTTGATATTTTGCATTTACTATAAGCTTATGGTCCTTTACCAAGTTTGTTCAAATGGTGACCCTTGGGTCACATTTGGCCCCACCCCGTCGGGTCACATGTTTTACATAGACATGTATATGGAAACTTAAAAAATCTTCTCTGAAACTGCAAGAGCCAAAGGTTTAATATTTAATATCATACCAATTTTGTTCAAATGGTGACCCTGGGTCACATTTGGCCCCGCCCCGGGGTTCACAGTTTTACATAGGCCTGTATAGGGAAAAACTGAAAAAAATCTTCTTCTCTGGAACTGCAAAAGCCAGAGGTTTAATATTTTGCATTTGCTATAAGCTTATGGTCCTCTACCAAGTTTGTTCAAATGGT